>CAKAOI010043396.1:0-28034 GCA_916701655.1 Sebastiscus albofasciatus | reverse complement strand
AGTGGTTAGCACTGGTGCCTCACAGCTAGAGGGTTGCAGGTTCGAATCCGGCTTGGGGCCCTTCTGTGTGGAGTTTGCATGTTCTCCCCGTGTTAGCGTGGGTTTTCTCCGGGTACTCCGGTTTCCTCCCACAGTCCAAAGACATGCAAGTTAGGTTAATTGTTGACTCTAAATTGCCCATAGGTGTGAATGTGAGCGTGAATGGTTGTCTGTCTCTATGTGTCAGCCCTGCGATGGACTGGCGACCTGTCCAGGGTGTACCCCGCCTTCGCCCAATGTCGGCTGGGATCGGCTCCAGCCCCCCCCCCCCGCGACCCCTAACGGGATAAGCGGTTGCAGATGAGAGTGAGAGAGAGAGTTTTACCACCTTAATATGCATTACTGTTAAATTATTTAAAGGTATTTGTTGGAGGGTTTTGCTCCTAAGTGCATACAGGACCATGATTGGCTTCAATACTGTCACAAAATCATGCTCATACGAACAGGTCAAAAAGAGAAATTGTCCCCCTTCAGAAGATGAACTTTGTGTGTAGACACAAGTTACACATTCAGACAGATGGAAACAAAGCTGTACCTTAGCAGAGTCTCTGTCTGTGTTGTCCTCAGGTGAGCTGCCTCTGTCTCTGGCAGCCTGCACCAACCAGCCCGACTTGGTGGACTTCCTCATGCTGAACGAGTACCATCGAGCGGACGCTAAGATGACGGACTCTCACGGCAACACGGTGCTGCACGCCCTGGTGGTGGTGGCCGACAACTCTAAGGATAACACGGAGTTCATTACCAGCATGTACGACCGCATCCTCAAGACCACCTCCGAACTGCACCCCGAGCTGAAGCTGGAAGACATCGAGAACCACAAGGGGCTGACGCCTCTCAAGATGGCCGCCAAGACCGGCAAGATTGGGGTAAACATTACTGCAGAGTCACTACAGACACAACGTACATCAGACCGGCAGTACGTCATCCAGAGGAGGCTCTCATGACCTGAGGCTGCTGCAGTGATACAGTCATGCATTAACGTTATAGCAGCATCGTCTCCAACTTAGCTTAATGTGATTCAATCAAATATATAGAGATGTCTGGATAAGCAATATCCGGCCACTGTGTTGGACGGAGGTTAAGGCAAGGACGTAAAATAATTATTAGGTCCTCTAAAAACCCAATTTCAGTCTTGATGTTCTACTGAAGGGGCTGCACGGTGGTGCAGTGGTTAGCACTGGCGCCTCACAGCTAGAGGGTTGCAGGTTCGAATCCGGCTTGGGGCCCTTCTGTGTGGAGTTTGTTAGCGTGGGTTTTCTCCGGGTACTCCGGTTTCCGCCCAAAGACATGCAGTTTAGGTTAATTGTTGACTCTAAATTGCCCGTAGGTGTGAATGTGAGCGTGAATGGTTGTCTGTCTCTATGTGTCAGCCCTGCGATGGTGTACCCCGCCTTCGCCCAATGTCGGCTGGGATCGGCTCCCCCCGCGACCCCTAACGGGATAAGCGGTTGCAGATGAGAGAGAGAGATGTTCTACTGAGTGATGAGTGTAATTGACTTTTCTTTCATTTGTCCGCAGCTTTTTTCACACATCCTGAAACGTGAATTCCACGAGAGTAACACCAAACATTTGTCCCGTAAATTCACTGAGTGGGTTTACGGGCCCGTCCACAGCTCCCTGTACGACCTGGCCTCGGTGGACTCGTACGAGGAAAACTCGGTCATGGAGATACTGGTCTACGGCAGCGACATTCCTGTGAGTCCCAGCATTATGAGAGCATCGTCAGAGCGGCTGCTGTCGTTATTCTGAGCTCACAACATTTTGTCTCCTCTCAGAACCGCCACGAGATGCTCCAGATGGAGCCTCTGAGCCGGCTGCTGGAGGAGAAGTGGAACAAGTTTGCAGGTCGAATGTTTTTTCTCAACCTCATGGTCTACCTCGCGTACCTGATCATCTTCACCATCGTAGCCTACAATAAGAAAGCTGGATTGGTGAGCTGGCTGCTCCAAACTGTGTAACTGATCTGTGTAATAGCAGCCACTCCAGACAGACCTAGATCAGACCTGTGCTGATGCTGCTTTTGTTTCCTTTCTGCCCCACAGCCTCCATTTAAATTCAACCACACCAAAATGGACTACCTGTATGTTTCAGGCCAGCTAGTGACAGCGCTGGCAAACTGCTACTTCTTTCTCATAGGGGTATGTATGTGCCTACGTGTTTTAAATTAACATCCGGTGGCTCATATCACCACGTTGTGGAAGTTAATCAAAAACCTTGAATCCCTAGATCATAGACATGAAGTGGAAACGGCCGAAGCTGCAGACGTTGCTGATTGATGGATATTATGAGATTCTCTTGTAAGTAGTAATGCTTATCTCCCAGATGTGGTAAAAATGAAAAGTTACCCTGTGGAGTTTTTCTATTCACGTTCAGTGCTTTTCACCGAAACAAAAGGAGCCCATTGGACTTGGAATCATTTTTAACTGGCAGCATCTGTGAATCATTCATACTGTAGTGGTTGGTGATTGTAACTGACAAACAACAAACCAAACACTGGCTCTAGATAGGGCCGTTCGTATTTTGACGTTTTCGTGTAGACCACCGTAGTTCTCCTACACGCTTGGCACACGGGAGAA
The DNA here is from genome assembly GCA_916701655.1 of Sebastiscus albofasciatus. Taxonomy (NCBI): domain Eukaryota; kingdom Metazoa; phylum Chordata; class Actinopteri; order Perciformes; family Sebastidae; genus Sebastiscus; species Sebastiscus albofasciatus. The sequence continues at coordinate 25,419 of CAKAOI010043396.1, read as the reverse complement.
GTTTCAGTTTGTTGCAACCTCACTGCTAGATGCTGCCAAATCCTACACACTGCACCTTTAAGGGTGTCCTGTTAAAGTTTGTTTTTGTACACATACTATGTAGTAAAATATCAGTCAAACCTCATTGTGGCCTTGTGTTTTACAGTACACATTTGCATTGTTATAATCACAAAGCTGTGCAGGATGGCTCACAGTGGCTTCTCTGCTGTTGCTAGTTTTGTGCAGGGCGCTCTGTTCCTGATCACAGCCGGGCTGTATGTGTTCGGGTTGAAGGAGTACATTGACTTCCTGGTGCTGTGTCTGGCTCTCAGCTGGGTGAACCTACTCTACTTCTCCAGGGGCGACAGACACATGGGCATCTACAGCATCATGATACAGAAGGTAGTCCACGCAGGTCACACACTGCACCACAAGTGAACACCACAGTGAACGATCCCTGAAGCCCTTTGTCTCTCTTCTTCTTTGTAGATGTTCCTCAGTGATATCCTGCGCTTTCTCCTCGTCTACATCGTCTTCCTCCTTGGATTCTCAGCAGGTAGTCTTAGGCGGTGACTTCATTTAGGATCCTATTGTCAATATGAATGGAGGATGTACTGTATGTAATCTGTTTCCTTTGTCCTATCAGCACTGGTCACCCTGCTCATAGAGCCTCCTGTGAAAAACAGCACTGTAATTCCGTCTAAGGGGCGTTTGTATGTTCCCATTGCTACTGATGAGTGTGTAACACCCTCCTTCAGAAGCATCTCCTACACCACGCTGCAGCTCTTCAAGTTCACCATCGGCATGGGCGACATGGAGTTCACCCACGACCACCAGAGCATTGTGATGTTCTACGTGCTCCTCATCGGGTACATCATCCTCACCTACATCCTGCTGCTCAACATGCTCATCGCCCTCATGAACCGCACCGTGGACAGGACCACAGAGGAGAGCGCCAGCATCTGGAAGCTACAGGTGAGGCGTCCGGAGCCGGCTCTGTGGTCAGGGGAAAGTGTCCGTCCAAGGCAGCCGTGATGTTGATGAAGTGCTGTGGCTGCTTTTTTCAGAGGGCTATCACCATCCTGGATATGGAGAAAAGACTGCTTTGCTGTCTGAGGGGGAGGTTTCGCTGCGGGGTGGAGAAGAACCTCGGCACTGCTCTTGGAAACGACTGCCGCCGGTGTTTCAGGTTTGCTCCTTTCAGTTCAGTGACAATAGAATCAGAGACTGATTATGTTTGGAAAGGCTCCATCAATAGCTGCATGTGAACGACCTGGATGACATAGTCTCACATAGCCAGACCTCTCTCCACAGTGCTGTGTCAGTGCTGAAGAAGAGTCTAGCAAGGGGTAATGCCCTATAGTATCTTTAAATTAATCACAATCATATTGGGTACAGATAGCGGAAGGGGAAGAGAATACTGGTTGAAATAGGCAGCCAATGGCAGGCTTACGGTCTACGTTCAGTGTGTCAGACTATGGATAACATGACACACACAGACTTCTATAATAAATGTTCTTGCCCCATCATAGATAAGGACCCAACGCTGTGTGGCAATGAGTTTGTGATAATGCAATTATTTATTGGTAATATGGCACCACCTAAACACGCATAGGTTAAACCAGGGATGGCAATGTTGGTCTGTCGGCCGGTCCACCACTTTGGTCCAAACTGAAATCTTATTATTGGATAGATTGACATGAAATTTGGTCCAGACCAGACATTCATCTCCCTCCTCAGGATGAATTGTAATAACTCGATCTATTAACTTTTCATTGACCGCCATCATAAGACCAAAATTTTGTTTTGCCCAAGCCTTTATGTGTCTTCAAAAAGGCGGTTGCGAACAAGTGGCTAAATGAGACTACTAAACTTCATCACGTCGACTCGTCAACCTTTACAGCCTCGTGGTGTATAGGCCTACTCACTCTCATGCGACTGTGGTGTAGTTCGTTTATAGCCTAATGTTTGGCCTAAAAATATACAACATCTCATCTGCAGCACTTTATAAGCAAATGTTAGCATGCTACTAAACTAAGATGGTGAACACTGCAAACATTACACCATCAACATGTTATCATCACTGTGAGCATGTTAGCATGCTGAATGCTGACATTAACTTCAAGTGTAGAGGCGCTAGTTGGTTTCTGGAACCAAAACATAGTGAAGCCAACGTACAGTATGCAATCTGCCTTGTGCACTGCGTCCTTACAGGTACTTAAAGGTAACAGGATGCATGCTCAGTGCACACACAGGGCTCCCTAGTAGATGAATCCAGGGCTGGTTGCTATGTTTATAATGGTTGAATACATTTCCAGTGACAAGTAGAGGCATATTTTGTGATTAGCTATGATATTCATATGTCTACTGCTCAGTTATTGTGTCCAGTATGCTGGATAAGACACTAAATCTGCACGTATGTCCATAATGCAAGAGAGAGTTAGTACTGAAGTTGTTATCTGACCTACATTTTTGGCTGGTATGGTCAGCTTTTGGACTTGTTTGTGATTTAGTAACATAGTCTGCTATGTTACTAAATGTCTTACATGTCAAAAAAAATCAATTGCACCAAAACTGTTCCACCTCAATAAAAATCAAGCAAGTTATGATAATAAAGGATAACGGTTTTAGGCTTGAAGATTTAACAAAAGCTGCAGCTGTGTGAGCGGGATCGATTGATGCGCAGCACACTGTGCTCTTCACTAATTTGCCTCCTCTGACAGCTGATTGATGCATCACACTGCAGACAGTAATTGGAGCACGTGTCCTCTTGTCGTCTCAGAGTGGAGGAAGTCAACTGGAACAAATGGAACATCAACCTGGGCAAAATCAATGAGGATCCCGGGTACTGCGATCGCGCCCGACACTCTGCCTTGAGCCCCCCGCCGAACAGAGGTGCAGAAACGTGAATGTTTTTAGATCAGATGATGCCTTTTTAAGCATTTCTCTGTGACAGGAAAGCAGTCCATGTAGAGTAACATTTCCTCCTTTATCCACAGGGAGGAGCTGGAGAAGCTGGCGGCAGCAGACACATCAGTCCACAGAGATGAGTCTTCTGAGCCCCACGCACGTCTAAAGAGACAACAGAGAGCTTCACTGTGGCTGCTCAGCCTGACTGACCCCAAGCATCAAGGCATTCAGACCTAAAGACAGTCTTCAGTTTCAGTTCCCCAAGAAGTGTAACTGTCAGATGTGTGAACTGCGTTTCTGACTGACTGATACTCCCTCATGTCAACTTGCTTTTAAACTTAGTCCTTGAGGCAGTATTTCACTGAGACGAGCAGTGATGAGGAATATACTGTAGACATTTGTTCATCTGACTGACATAAAGGTGTAAAATAGAATTTACTGAAGCTGCATCAAGTGAGAATCTTAAAGGGGAACACCACCTACATTAGGAATTACATTATTATTATTTATTCAATGGTCTAAGAAAGTGAACATGAGCTTCTCTCTCTCAAAGCCAGAAACTAGAGAAGTAAGTCTCAAACTTGTGATGTCTTAGGGTATAAAGTCTGGAGCTGCTCCATAGACAATGCATGGGAGACCCACAGAGTGTTTGTTTTCTTGCTTTTTTATACCCAAATGAGCTTCATTCTATTTCAGTGTTCTCAGCTGTGAAACAGAAAATGTTCCCATATACTGAGAACATTCCCCTGCGTGCTCACAGTGTCATCTAGAACATCTCTCCCAATTCATTGTCTATGGAGCAGCTCCATAGACTGTATATAAGAAGTGCACAGTGTCACTAGTGATGTCGAGATGAAGCTTCACGAAGCACTGAAGCTCTCCAGCAAATTGGTTCGCAAAAGGGTTCACTTCATGAGGCTTCATCTGGGCTTCATGAGCACACGAAACCACCTATTGGTCAAAGAGGGTAAAACAGGCATATATTACAGATGTGTGGCAGGGGTTTAACCAGGCAGAGGGCAGTAAATACAAGCCTCGATACACGCTTCACAGAAAACTTCCTGGATTACTCGACACGCTCCGAAGCCTCGGCACAGCACGTAACATCAGTAGTAGTCACCGTGACGTCACTGATTGGTTTGTGCACTGCCGTTTTGAAGCCTCGAGTTTGGCATTTTTCCTCCATCGCTCGCCATCTTGGTTTTTGCCCGTTGCCATCTTTTTTTGCCACCGTAAGTGACACCAGAGGGTGCAGCTAAGTACTGAAGGACTGGACAACACCGTGGTAGTGACCTGTCAATCACAAGGTAGCCACGCCCTAAAAGCATCCCCTGCTTTATGGTCTATTTGACTCTAAATGGGACCATAATTTACTAAATGAACATCATGCTGTATTGAAGAAGACTTGAAACTAGCGATTGAGACCATAAACTCATGTTTACAATGTTTACTGAGGTAATAAATCAAGTGAGAAGTAGGCTAATTTTCTTCTATAGCAGTCGCCCCCTGCTGGCTGTTAGAAAGAATGCAAGTTTAAGGCACTTGCGCATCGGCTTCACTTTTCAGACCCCGGAGGTGCCCACTGAGCTGTTTATACCCCATGACATCACAAGATTGAGATTTGGCACTCTAGTTTATAGATTTGGGAGAGAGTTGTTCATATTTACTAGTATTTTTGGACTTTCTTAGATCATAGGATTTACATGTATGAATTCTGAAAGTGGGCGTAGTTCCCCTTTAATTACTAAGTCATACATTTTAAACATGTAATCCAAAGCTTCTGCACACGCTGTTTCTACCAGCATCTGAACAGGATGCACATCCTCTCTGCACAAAGGCCACAACCTGCCGGCACCTCTGACATCGCTCAAAATCCTTCATGGGGTAATACTGATTACGAAGGTGCTGATCCTGCCCCCCCGCCGTGTGCCCTTTATACGAGTCCCATTTTCATCACAGCCAGACAAGCTAAATCTACTGCAGCCAGATAGTCCTGTGGATTTTCACAGCTTGCTTTGTCTACTCTACTTCCCTTTTCTATTTGGCAGAGGCAGGCTCTGATAAATGGCATGAAAGCACAGCAATTGGTGCAACAATCGCCACCTTCAGCACTAGCTGTCTCGGTTACAAATTATATGTGGTTTTCGGCGGGCCTTTTGAACCGTTCAGCCACTTGTAAGGCTGATTATGCAAGACGCAAATCTGTGAGTAGTAACCTACCTGAACAGTCAGACAGCATGAGCTCAGGCAGCATGAAGGGGAGCGGGAGAAAAGTGCACACCTGTTGTCAGCGTCGGTTTAAATCAGCGTTGCAGACGATCCACACTACGGTTCAGACACATTTTCAAAGCATAAATTAGAACTTTATTTTATTATTACAATATTACAAAAAGAGTAGCACAACTCTCACGCTCTCGCCTCTTATCTGTCGTACAGAATGACACAAAAGAAAGGCTTGTGGACCTTCTTCCATTTCACAGCAATAGTACAAGAAACAAAAGAAGAAATTTAAATAACAAGCAAATCAAGTATTATAAATAGTCACAACTGCAAACTGATAGCTTTGAAACTTGGGGGGGAAAAATGTTACAGCTCAGTAACTACACATTGCTAAAATATATAATTACAAAATATTACTCCTTTTTCTTGCTTTCCATAATAAAGAATCTCTAAAGGAATTGTTGTCTATTCAACAAAACTTCAATGAAATAAAAAAGACAAGAAAGAAAGAAAAAAATTGCTGTTTCTGCGTATCCTCACCGTCTTCTTTCTCCTTATTATTTGGGGTTTTCATTAAAACCATGCTCGTTTTCAAGGGAAGTCCAAGGACCAAACACTTAAGGCTTTTTAAGGGCTGTTAGGGAGTTAGGTGAACAAAACATGGGCGTCATTGTGTTTATGCACACACACTCTCTCTCAAACACACACACACCCTTAACTCTACCCACATCAGCAGGCAAACATTCACACACAATCGTTAAAGTTACAGTAGTCTAGTAGGTAAGCCAGTGTACAATAAAATAAACAATGCATTTGCTGTTTCACAACTCAAAAAGTCAGTTTTGTTTACCTCCGAGTGATCTTGCAAGTGATCAATTTGGTCTTTTTCCAAGCAGACTTCACATCAGAATCAGTAGCAACTACACGTAACTTAATTCACTTAAGTTCCTGCTATCGGGATCAAAACTCTGGTGACTCGTAGTTCGATTCTGCGTGACGTTATAGTGACGCTATTATTTCTTCTACTCCAGAGTTTTGACTAACCTATCCCCTTCAACAACTGCAACGCAAATAATCTCAACATTCAAGTAATACATTTTGTCATGGTTACAAAGGAAAAAGGAAACAAAACACAAAATGGCACATCTTCATAACAGCGTGTCCTTGTTAGCATGACTTTGGCCATTTTAAAGGAACAGTGTGTAACATCTCGGGGTGATCTATTAGCAGAAATGGAATATAATATTCATAACTATGTTTTCATTAGGGTTCTCAGCTTCACAGGGTCCGCCATGTTTCTACGGTAGCCCAGAACGGACAAACCAAACACTGGCTCTAGACAGAGCCTTTGGCGTTATTATGTTACCTGAAGGCCACCGTAGTTCTCCGACACGCTTGTGAAACTGGTTAGATGAGCCGCAGAGTGCAAAACCGTGGTGTCACCAGCCGCCGTCTGACTTCCGTTGCTCCTAAAGTAGTGTTATTATGGTAAAGATGGCCTCTGAGAGAGGTGAATGGCGTTACAGCTGTTTTGCACTCAGCGCCTCACGTTACCGCTTGCAAAGGGAGGAGTGAGCGGAGGGGTGCTCAGTTGGTTGCAATCTGCAACCACACCACTAGATGCCGCCAAATCCTACACACTGTCCCTTTAAGGTATGAGAGTTAATCTTTCATGACTTCTTTTCTGCACTAAACATTTCACAATCTTGTTGCCAAACCTTCCTGGCATTGACAAAAAGTTTTTTTTTTAAACACCTGAAGTAATTGCAGCATTTTCAGCAGGAACAGAGCGTCGCCTTTTCAACATATTTGTTCCCTGCTGGATCTCGACTATGTACAAACAACCTGATTACATGCTTCCTTGACTGACAGAGAGGAACCAATCTTGAAAAGTCCTATTATACAAATAAATAAGTACATTTAAAAAGAATAAAAACCTATGTGTGCATACCGCAAGCTTTGCTAGCTGTACTTCGTAGTCGACAGTGTCTGGTGGCTTTGCACTGAAACAAGATTATTACTCTTCTGTCCTCAAAATGATTGTGTTTAATCTTGAAATTACTGTGAGATCGGAGCGTTGACACCAAAATGAAAATTGGTCTAATAAAACTAGTCTGAGCCGAAAAATTCCTGACATGACCCTGTTAAAAACCAGCAGTGTTTCTGTGAGGGATCTATCAGTTTCTCTTCTTTCTTACATGCATAAGAAAACGTTACCGGTAGGTCTGAAGTAGAAATAACACAGGATCTGTTGAGATCCAGGCACACAGATAGTACAATAGAGGAAGGAGGGAATGACACACACACAGTACAGATGTGTACACACACGCACATGAGAAAGTTCCCTAAAGTGCCAGGTAAAAGCACTCATTAACAAAAATAAAATAGCAATTGATCACTTGCAAGATTTATAAAAAAAAAGAAAAGAACAAAAAACTACCGTTCTTCATTAAATATATTAATTTACCCTCTTTAACATTAGCGGTCATTTGTTTAAGTTTATTCATGTGTTTCCTTTCTTAAGACTAAACAAAGGGGTTTTTGATAACTGTTGTGTAGACAAGGCCATAGCTTATCTGTACCCTGGGTGCTGGATGAGAGCGGTTCTGCCATCCCCGACCTCTGGACCTACCCTGCTCAGAGGAGGCCTGTGCATCTTGCCCATCAACCCTAGATTCTGATCGCGGAAGTAGGGCGTCTGGAAGTCCCCACCCAAGTAATCTGCCGTTTGCATCAGATTAGTCTGGGCGGAGGAGGAGGAGGTGGAGGAGCTCGTTCCTAGCCTGTAATGGGGAGCCCCGGGGGGCCCACAGTCTAATGCGGTGCACCCCCCGGGGCCCGCACCGTGGAATGGCATGGCTATGTCCTGAGACCCGGAGCTGTCACTGTTGGGTGTGGGGAGGATGCTGCTGTTCCAAATGTGGGACTGGAAGTAGTGACCATTAGTGTAGTGGGCCATGTGGCCGGGCATGCCGTTGTTGACGGGGGGAGAGGGGGTGGGCCTCTCTACGGGAGGTTTCAGTGTGTAAGGCTGACCCACGCACACCTCTGCAGGGTAGCCCATGCCCTTAAAATGGAAGGCGGGGTCCCTGGAAGGCTGCTTGCAGAGGTGGGTCCCACCGTTCTGAATGTGGGGCACATGAGCCAACTGGTGCTGATTCCAAGAGCGCATCTTCTGCTGCTGCTGTGCGTTGTGTTGTAGCTGTTGATGCTGCTGATTCTGTTGTTGATGCAGATGCTGCTGCTGCAGGTGGTGCTGCTGCTGCTGCTTGAGATCAGTGTGGTTGGAAGGCAAGTGGTTCATAATAGCCACGCTGTGTGGGGGGTGAGCTCCCACTTTCTCTTGAGCGCCTATAATGCAGTTGGGTGGGGGATAGCCAGGGGTGGCGGGGTTGCTGTGCATGGACACCCTGGAGCAGGCGCTGATGAGCAGGTTGCGACTGATGGGGCTGGGGTTGGCGATCTGGCCCTCGCACATGGAGGTGGCTCCTGCGCCCTGGGCCCGAGCTTGGCAGAACTGGTTGATCTGGTGCACGATGGTGCTCAGGTCAGCCTGGCGGCCCTGGTGCAGCCCGGCGGCCATGGAGAGTGGAATGGTTGAGGTAGAGACGGTAACATTAGGCGGCGCGTCGCCATCTGGCAGCTTCCTGCCCCCCTGCAGGCCAGGTGGCGGCTGCTGCTGGAGGTGCTGCTGCTGAAGCATGACGGTAGGGGGCCCCTGCGGGTGGCCGAGGGCTGGGTGCTGAGACAGAGTCTGGAGTCTGGGTTGGCCCTGAGGGTGCTGGGCCAAGGGGGGAGGGTGTCTGAGGCTCTGGGTGTGGCCCTGCTGCTGAGGGAGCGGCATCTGTAGAGTCTGAGGTGGGTCCTGTGGTTGAAGGGGTAAGCTCTGCTGCAGCCGGGTGAGGTTCGGCAGAGGTGGGTGGTGGTTTAAAGTGCTGGTCGAAGCCACTTGGTAGGATCCGGCGGGGGGGTTCATGATGACTTCAGGGTGCAAGCGAGCCCGGCTGCCGTCAAAATCTTTCAGGATGCCTTTGACCGTGGGCACCTTGATGATGGCGAGGAGGCCCGTCTTGGCACTGCCCTGAGAGGAAGGGTAAGGGCTGTAGCGCTGGCCCGACGTATCCAGCCCGTTGACGGTACGACGCACGTGGTTTCGCTGGGGGACCTTGACGCTGTTGGGGAAGATCTTGATGGTGAGGGGGTTGTTGGCAACCTTCTTAGCAAATGCGTCCAATTCTGCAGGGGTTGGAAACGGAGCGGATCTCATCCTTTGTGTGGTGTCCCCTGGGGTGGAGGACAGGACGGGTCAGAGGTGAGACAGAGAGAGAAAGCAGGAAGAAGAGAATTGGGGGTGGGGGAGGGTGGGGGGGGACGGACGAAGAGAGAGGCACAATGAGAGAGATAACTTAATCCAGGTAGAGATGTATATGGCACAAAAGAGCAAATCAGTGGTAATCTGAGCGGCTGAGAGGAACCCGATTTGGACAGCGCTCTCATATTCCATCACTGTTTTCCCCCTAAAACCCTCACAGCTCCGGTCTCATGAGGACAAAGAGAGATTTCCAATCTCTTTCTCAGCTGAATTATTGCGGCCGACACATTCCCAGTCTGAAATCCAATTTTGCGGTGGTGTCTGTGACTTTGAGGTCAGGAGCTTTTAGTGGCCTTAATTGACGCAGCATCCGGCGGGCGAACAATAAGTATGCATCTGAGGGGGGGTGCTGCGCTGCACGCTACTGAATCACAAACTAAACAAAGAATCGAGCGAGGCAGCGACGGTCCCCCGTGGCTGCTTTGGGGAGAAGGAAAGAAAGAGATCGACGCGGAGAGCAGAGCTCCATGACAGCAGACAAGTAATCAGACACAGCAGCAGCAGCAGCGGCGTCTCTGATCTGCGGGAACACCTCCCAGGCCTTCAGCTCGCAGACATTCGTTACACCTGCTAAGCGCCGCGGCTAAATTTAACAATGCCGAGGTGACAATGCGAACACGATTACGTGTTTGTGCATGTGTGAGCGCGAGTTTCGTTTATGAGCCTGTTTAAAAAATGTGCGACAGGATCCTGCAGGTGTTGGCTAATGTGTCAGTGTCTCGGAACATAATGGGCGCGATTGCATGTTTCGATTTAACGCAGTGTGATCACTTTCGCTTTCTCCACTTACACAATAAAAGTCAGGGATAATCGTTTTAGAGAATGGCAGGCTTTTCTGTCTCACTGTCCCCGTCAACTCAGCCCCGCCAGTCTGACCTACTTACACCACAGTTTTCTGACTGATGGACACGAGTGGAGCTGATCTATGAAAACGAAAACTACATTTAATTCGCTTTCATCATTGTTTGAGGAGGGGACTTTGGGTAAAATAGATGTCACCATTACAGCATACAGGCTGCTCCTCTCTGTTGTTGAGTGAGCAGTAATTTGAAATGTCTGAATTGCTGGCAGAGGCCTGTGGTTTCATGCGGCCGTGGCCGTCATGCTCAGTCTCACAGCGGGCAGCCCGGGCTTGAGGGATGAGGCACAGAGCTGAACCGCGAGCTCTGACACGGCGGCACCGAGAGTCGTGCCAACTGGCTAATTAATTCCCGCTTTATTTGTGAACAGGAAACAATGGGCAGCAATGTGCGGGGCCGGTATGGGGCGGCACACAGGGGGCCGCTGTGTGACCGAGTGCTCAGCCTGCTGATGGCAGCCTCATTAATGCGGGGGTCTGGGCCAAGGAGCTGGAGCTCAACACCCGCCATCACTGAGGCCTAATGTCTGCTGCTGAATAAATGCCAGGGTAAGCAAACACAGATAAATGAGCGCTTAGACACAAGCTGCTGAGGATGGACTTCACCTGTCAAACACAGGTAATGGTCGGTTTCCTATAGTGACACAGAAACAGACTGTATAACTACAACAGATTACATTTAGCACGCAATTCACACCATTTTAAGCAATAAAACGACACTTTGATGAAGAGCTTGTTTGCTATCAGTATTCAAGATATATCTAGAGCTTGTGAGATTCTGGCACAGCCTCCTTTGACTGCAGCTGTTGTCAAAACCTCATGTCAATGTAGCTTTAGAAAGGATTGCAAGTAGGTGGGAAGAGAGAACCATCAGCTGTTGCAATGAATAAAACATCTTTTATCATTTCATGGGAATAAGATTCTTCTGGATGAAGCCAGGATTGTGGACAGCATGATTGAATGTTAAAGACCACAGTAAGTTTAAGTGTAACATCATCTTTCAGGGTTTTGCTCTGTGTTCAGAGAGGAGCAGATAAGCTGCATGGGGATATAAGGGTACATACTGAGCCAGCGTGGAAGGGTGAAGTGGGGTAATTAATACAAGCAGCGTGCAAGACTGATCAAAGCAGTCACACGTAAAGAGCTTTAACAGAGACAACAACTTTTTGTTTCTGTATAGGTTTTAATCGGGGTCAGACTGAGACAATTAAAGAGGACTTATGGTGCTTTTTCCCTTTCCTTTAGTTGTTTGTGCATGTAAAAGGTCTGCAAAGTCCCAAAGCCCAAAGTCCCCACCAAAGGGAGAAACACTGCTCCTGAACTACCAGAAACGCCTTGCTTGAAGTCCCACCTCTTCTTCTGTAACGTGGTGATGTCACCAAGTAACACATTCGCATAATACCTGCCTAGCATCTAATTTGGCACGCCCTCAAACAAAGCTATTTAGAGCGGAGCTCTTCTATCCGAAGAGTTCAGTTCGGTTGACCGATCACAACAGAGTGGTCAAGCTGACCAATCAGAGCAGGCTGGGCTCAAACAGAGCGTTTCAGACAGAGGGTGAAAAGATGTGCTGCAGCACAGCTGGTATGAGAAAAGTAAAGCGTTTTTTGAATACTAAAGCATGCAAACATGTTCCAGTGGAAACCCAAAATACAAGCATGCACCTGAAAATAAGCATAATAGGTCCTCTTTAAGTCATATTTTCACATGATAGCCCTGTGGACATTCTAAATAATGAGATAAACAAATTTAATATAATTAGGGCCGTCAAAGTTAATGCGATAATAACGCAAATTCGTTTTAACGCACCTTTGTCACAATTTCTTTAACACATTAACACAATTTGTGATAGCGTAGCGGGCTCAGTTTTAAAGCTAGAGTGAAGATCCTGGTATCATATGAAATTAGAAAACTTAATGAATCCATCGGTACCAACCATGTCATACTAGCTTTTTGCGAATAAGGCTAAACAATGCTCCAAACTGGCGTGGCCATTTTCAAAGGGGTCCCTTGACCTCTGACCTCCAGATATGTGAATAAAAATGGCTTCTATGGGTACCCACAAGTCTCCCCTTTACAGACATGCCCACTTTATGATAATCACATGCAGTTTGGGGCAAGTCATAGTCAAGTCAGCACACTGACACACTGACAGCTGTTGTTGCCTGTTGGGCTGCAGTTTGCCATGTTATGATTTGAGCATTTTTTTATGCTAAATGAAGTACCTGTGAGGGTTTATGGACAATATCTGTCATTGTTTTGTGTTCTTAATTGATTTAATAATAAATATATACATACATTTGCATAAAGCAGCATATTTTCCCACTCCCATGTTTATAAGAGTATTAAATACTGAACAAATCTCCCTTTAAGGGACATTTTAAATTTGAACAATTAAAATATGAGCAATTAATCGTGATTAATCATGCAATTAAATATTTCAATTGATTGACAGCCCTAAATATAATACCTGAAATGAATGCTAAATAAATATAAATATGTGTGTAGTTTTATATTCGTATTCAGGGGAATTAAACAATGTTGGAACTATAGCTTTCACTCGCTTTTCGATTGAGAAATACAGCGGGACTGTCTGCAGCGAGCGTGTAACTGTGTACAGTTTGCCACTGGCACTTGTGTAATGAGTTTTATACTTAAGTTGTAAGACTCAGGCGAGTAGCAAAGAAAGCAATGTCAATGTCTGGAAACTGACCAACCCATTAAATTGGAAAAGGGATTATACATTGTTAACAAAGGCAGGCATTTTGAGATAAAAAAAAAAACTCAAATCAGAATGAAGGGTTTAACAGAACTGCTGTAAAATGTGTAGTGAAATCGGTAAATTGCTGTTTAGAGTCGTTCTCCCAAACAGTGGATAAAAATCGACCCCTCGCTGTTTACAACTGTTTAAGGGTTCTGGCAGCTGTTGATTATGTGTTCTAGTAAGCAAGTGTTGCTTATTAGCATTTCAACCTTAACCTGAAACCTGGATTAGCTGAGCAGCTTAAAGTATCAAGGGAGGGTTAATGAGGATGTGAGTGAAGTTTGTAGGCGGCTGCTGGTGGCTGCGAGCGTATCATCTCTCAGATCTCCAACTAAGCACGTTCCCAAGGAGGGAACAGGGGAAAGAGGCCAGTCTGGCCATGCGTTAATTACCCCGCTGCTAGCAAGCTAGCTGGAACACAAGTGCACAGTCAGCAGGCGCTAATTAAGGTTTCTTTTATTCTAAGTACTGTTTTTATTGAACAAGGTTTAAGCAGCGGGGGGGCGGCGGCTCATGCTGCTGCAAATTGCGATTTCTTTTTTTTTTTGCAATAGAACAGGAAATTAGGTCTGAAGCATCAAATTAGACATGTGAATTTGGTTTCCCGCATGAGGCCACCTCCTTACATTTTTAAATTTGAGCCTCCCATGCTGATAGTTCAAGACGGCGAGGCCTTTGAAAAATGAAAATTATTATAAGGAGAGGAAGAAAAAGATGGTTGCCTTTGATCTCAGTCGGGATTGAGATGTGAAAAATCAGCCAAGTGGCCCAGCTGTACTGACTGTTTGTTCTGCCTGTGAGAACTGAAGACCAAAGGGCCACTTGGTGGTGCTTGAGTCACCCTCGCCTGGAGTATGAACCGCTTTCTTTGTGACCCACTGTCTCTATGCGTACCTAATCTACTCCTCCGACAGCCTTTACATTTCATGCTAACAGTCAATCCCTGATGATGAATACAGCAGCTGCTCTGGCCTTGCCTCTGATGGCGACCTGCAAGCTCATAACTTTAAATGCCTCTGCACAGATTCACCTGCAGGAGAGGAGGCAGTGCACGGCGAGCCTGGGTGACCTGGAGCTCTTGGTGGGAGGGGAAAGTGTCAAGGACAAACTTCTGTAACATAAGACTCAGCATCAGAGTGCACTGAGTAGCTCAAATGAAAAAAAAAGAGTGCTCAAGGATAGACAAATTGGAGTTCATTATGTAAACTCTCCATCTGAGCCTTTTTTTCTGTGGAAACTTGTCAGAGTACTGAATAAAGATTTCAACTAGTCTATGAATTTCACCCCTTAAAGCAGCCAAGCACACCTCTCATGGAGTTAAGCTGTCAAATTATGCTCCACGCTGGGTAAACGATGGGGCTCTGCGGAGACGAGGAGTCCCGTGGACAGCCAGGAGGGAGACGGCAGAGTGTTATTTGAGGGTTTAGGCCTGACTCCGGCTGTGTGTGGCAGCGTGCGGGGAACATAGAACACAACAACGGCAACAAACTGTGGACATTCAGAAGGCGATCTACAGCAGTGACTCTCAAAGTGGGGTCTGGGGACCCTCAGGGGTCCGTGGCACTCTGTCAGCGTCCGCGAAGTAATTAGCTATAAATTATAAAATTGTGCCGTATCAATAAAAAGTACATATCTACAGATGGGGACCATTCGCGCCAATAAAACAAGCATATTGGGTCCATTACTTCCATCCTATTTAGCTTCGGGCCAATAGAAACTCATGAATCAGTTCCTGCTTAAGAAATATTTGAGTCAGTCCACATCGTCAACTGACGCTAAGCCCAAACTAGCTAAATTTAGAAAATATGACGACAGTAAGATCGGGCGACAGCGACGGGACACTGAAATGCGTCATGTGTCTTCGGGCGCCGGCGATCGAAGCCATGAAGCGGGCCAAGCTAAAGCGACGTCTGATTACAAAGCAGGAATATCAGGGCAAAACAAAGCGGTGATTCAAATTGAAATGTGTTTCTGTTTATCACTATAAACATGTCTGAAGTATTTAGGTTGAAAAGTTTTAGAAGACAAATAGTTCCAATGGCATCCAAGACTATATATGGATATATGGTAGTAAGCATTATGCTCAATCGGTGTTACAATTATGAGGGGGTCCTTGGAAAATGTTCTCCCCACAAAGTTTGAGAAGCCCTGATCTACAGGAGGCAGCGAGAGAGGCGACTTGAGGGTTGTACGGATTTTGTTTACTGGACTTTTTTCTTTAACACTTTGATAAAAAATGATTTAGTGCAAAATGAAAAACAGCTCCTCTGCTTTTGATGTAACACCGTGTCTGTTAATGATACTTTGAAGAGTGGATGAAAAGGAGAAGCGTTATAAGAGAATGACGAGGAGGAAGAAAAAAAAAATAGATTGAAATTACACTTCTAGGACCGTTCGTGCTGTGAGGAAGCGCGCTCCATCACCAAAATGGATTACAGCGTTGGGCAGAAAAACAAATTGAACCCCAGTTGCGCCTCGTGCTCCGATGTGTCTCAGCGTGTCACATAAAGGAAGAGCGGAGAGACGGCGTAGCTGATGGCTGCGCTATGTCACAAGCCTGCCTGAGTGAGGCAACAGACGTTGGCACTTAGCAGACTCCCTCACACTTGCTGATCTCCTGGGGGTTGGCTGATTACTGTGATTCTGAAATTACAGTCTTGATGAGCTGGAGTATTTTACAACAACAAAAAAAAAATGCTGCAGAAATGGGTCAAGCTGGAGCTGAGTTTCCACTCAGAGAACATGCAGGAGGAAAAAGGAGATGTAGACTTTTTATGATCGAATACATGAAGCTGACCAACTGGATGGGTCTTAATCAATGTCTGGGAAGGGATTGATCTTTTGGGTATATACAAAAAGCTCACTGTAGGAGGGAAAGAAACGGATGATATAGTATATCCAGGCATCATTGAGACTACAGATACACATTATTCCAAATGTGAATGTACATTTGAATGTATCTAAAAAACAGTGACGTGTTTAGGGTAAAAAGACAAGGCACAACGTAAAGACAACAACAATAACTTAAAGGGAAGTGGGGTTGTATGAGATACTTATGTAAGTAATACACTGACTATGGATAAGTACCTCATACAACCCCACTTCAAAACACCTGAACTGTCCCTTTAAGGCCTTTACACACCGGGGGTGTGACGAATAAATGACATAAAAAATGCGAAATACTCGCCTGTAATTATTATATATCTTCGGCTTTTATTGTGAAAGGTAAGAAGTAATAAAGTTTGCCGTTCTGGTTTGGACTACAGACCCTCTGTGTTGTTGTTTCATAAATATAGGCGCAACTAAAATATACTGACGGCGACTTAATCACATGAAAAAAGCCGCCCCTCATGTGTAAAAGGCCTTTATTGTTACCGTTTCTATTCACCAGTTTGTCATACATTAATCCCAAGAGCCAGTTAGTAGCGGCCCGTCACACTGTGAGGAGTCCAAGTTTGTCAGCAGTCGAGTTGTGAAATTCAAACACATTGAATTAACTGGGCCAGCTCTGACTAGTCGGCCGTTAAACCGGGGGCAGCAGATTGCTTCTTAAATTCACTCCCATTACAAGATCATCAGGGCAAAAACCACTCGGCCGCAATCTGTCTGCCAGTCTGACAGCGACTGACTCCTCCTGATGGCGGAGAAGTAACCAAGATGAATCTAACACACGAATGTGGCGATGGCGTTGTAGTAGGGCCGCTCTCTTGTGGCAGACAGATCTTTGGGGGCGACGAGGGAGGGAAAGGGGCCAGTTGTCTGTTCATCAGCAAATTAATGGCGCGGTTCATCCTAATTTCCCCTCGACGACAGATCTGTGGTCCCCGGAGCACAGAGATATTCCTTCTCTCTTTCTAGTTTTAACACTGAGCTGCAGAAGAGAGGCAGGCCAAGGTTGGCATGGGCATCTGACGTGGGGCGGGCAGCAGGATTGTAACAGCTTGGTTTGTTGTGTGGGATGATGATGGTGGTGGTAGTTAATAGTGTGTGTGAGTGTGTGTGTGTGGAGATACTTACATTTCTGATGTCCAGTGTTCATCTGCGTGTGGGGGAGAAGCTGGATGGGGAGGTCACCTGGCCCTGGCAGACAGGCCAGCATTTCACACAGACACTAATGCAACATGGGACACACACTTCTCCTCACACTGCAGAGAGAGAAAGAGAGAGAGAGGGAGGGAGGGAGGGAGAGGTCAGCAGTCAGACATAACTGCAAGGCAGCACATGGTGCGTGGTGATACAGAGGCTGGGTCCAGACTAATAGAACTCTGCGGCCGATCCCCGGAGGCACGGGGGGCTGAGGGAGACATAGTTTCCTTTCAATTAGAAACTGATTCACACCTGGAGCATCAGGTAAGGTGACATTTGATGCCAATAACAACTTCAATTAAACATCAAACAGCTGAAGTAAAACGGGCAGACTGGGCCTGAGGGGCTGGCTGCTTCAAATCGACTCCCTCCTCCTCCTCCTCCTCGCCCTGCATGTTAGTCAGCTAGTTGGACCCTGCTACCTGCGCTCTACCTCTCCGCCTCCACCAGACCGTGGCGGAGGAAATTAATGACTCCTGTACACTCGAACAGAACACACTCGAGAGGCCTGCCGCTGACAAGTTAGTGAGTCTCTGATCGATACCGAAGTCCTCCAGACCTCAAAGAGGCCTTTATTTTGGGGACATTAAACAATGGAGCCGGCACCAATAAATGCCCGCCACTTTGTGCAATAACCTGATGTAATAGAGAGGGAGAAAGCGTTAGCCACGCTCCGCTTGGCTTACTGCTGTATTCAAAACACCACAGATGCTTGCTTAATCAGCACTGAAGAACAGTCAGGGAGCAAATTAAGTCTACAGAGTCCGCGCCCTCCCCTTTCGCTGCGCGGCATCAGAAGAGGGCGGCGAGTGTGCGCAGACAAAACAGCGTCTATGAGAGAGGCAATTACCCACAAAACAACCTTGGCATGCCTGTCTGCCGCAGGGTGATGGCTTAAAAGTGTCTTCCCCCCCTGCAGGGAGAAGAGACAAGTAGAGGAAAGAGTGACAAAGCGAGAGAGAAAGGTGGAAAGAGAGAAAGACGGGTGGCGGGTTAGGGGTGCTGGTGGGGGGTGGGGTGCTGAACTTGCTTTAAAAAGCAGGAGCTCAAAAAGGTCAGGATGACAGCTCATTTAAATCCTCCCAGCGAGAGGAGAAAAAACAAGCCTTAATGAAGCTGCCAGTTCTACACAGGTACCTGTGAGCGTTGCACCTTGGGGTGCTGCAGGGGCAGGGCAGCAGGGGGGAGGAAGGAAGGGAGGAAAGGGTAAAGAGGAGGGGGGAGACTGGTGGGTGGCGAGGCTGCAGTCTTGAGACAGATCTGAGGATTTGGGGGCGTTTTGTGCCGTTGATGCTGCGTCACCCTGCCCAGCCTCCCACCCACCACCCTCCTCCCCCTCCCTTTCCCCTGCTTTCTGATTTACAGCCTGGACCGCCATATGGCAGCAATCCCCTGCCCTCGATTCAGCGTGTCACCATGCATTAACTTTAATTGGCCTGATATGTTATTCTTTTCCCTCGGCCTTGGAAGGATTTTAGGTACATAGCGCCTTGATGTCAGCAGCAGGCAAGATTTCCAGCTCTCTCTCATTTATCAGGGTGCCAAGATTTCACACAAAGATAACAGCAATCTCTTTGACAACAGGCAGGTTTGGGGTGGAGGGAAACTAAATATCAAATGGTGGCGAGAGACTGAAATGATGTGGGGAGGAGAGAAAAAAGCAGCATAAACTGTCAGTGCATTTGTTATAAGAACACACACATCAACGCACTACAGGCAAAAAACAGCCAACAGGCCATCCGCCCCCCTTCCTGCCTCCCCCCACGGCGCCCCTGAATGTCAGAAAGCTGTGCAGTGGGGAGTGCAGCGGCAAAGGTCAGCCTATGGTAATGCCCCAGCTGACAATCTGCTTTATAGAGCCGAGCAGGAGGAGATGAAACCCGACAGACAGCAGCCTGACGTCTACTGACTCGCCTATCAGCACCGCTGCCACGGCGACTTCAAATATACATCACACGCCAAACACTGGTGCTTTCTACTGAAGGCGCCCGCCCCCGCAGAGGCCTTTTCCAACAGATGGACTATTTGTATCAGGAGCAGGAGGACTACACCTGATAGTAGAGCTCAGATGATACGCCTATCTCCCGATTTGAAACTATCACGATACGTGGGTGCCGAATCGATATGTACTGCGATTTGATATTACGATTTATTGTGATTTTTGTTCACTTTTTTAACACTAGACACTGGGAAAAAGTTGAATCATACAATTCTTGGGACTTTTACATTGGAAATTATCTACATTAATACAGTAGAAATTAGGACTGTCAATCGATTCAAATATGTAATCGTGATTAATGCCGACTTGACTATGACTTGCCCCAAACTGCATGTGATTATCATAAAGTGGGCATGTCTGTAAAGGGGAGACTCGTGGGTACCCATAGAACCCGTTTTCATTCACATATCTGGAGGTCAGAGGTCAAGGGTCAAGCCTCTGTCCCGACAAGCTAGTATGACATGGTTGGTACCAATGGATTCCTTTGGTTTTCTAGTTTCGTATGTCGCCAGTATCTTCACTAGCTTTAAAACTGAGCCCGCTACAACCTCCGAAAGATCATTTGCATTAATGCATTAAAGAAATTATTGGAGTTTAAGCGATTTTGCGTTAACGCGTTATCGCGTTAGTGTTGACAGCCCTAGATTTTGATTTTCAGCATGTATGTAGTCACTAGTGGTATTTTCTTTTTAATATATAAGGGACATGTAATGTTTTATACTTCTGGTGAATATAATCCAATCAATCTTATTTCCATATATGTATTTTGTATATAGACCTTATTTTGAAAACCGGACGTAGTCACACGTGTATACTTCCGCTAACTTTGCCATTGCTAGCTCTGAGCTCTCCATCAGCTCCGTCCTCTGATAGATTGTCAAGTCCAGACGGACTGAGCTTAAATTGGAGGTGCATCTAATCAGGTCGTCATCGTCACGTGTCCGGCTCGGCTGGTGACTTCTGCTGAGTCCTAATTGCCCTCTGACAACAGTGCAGGGGGTTTAGCCTGGTCTGGACTAGGGCTCATCTCCCCAGCCATCCACACATCCAGGCAAATAGGTGTCCACCCCAACAGCTTAGTAGCCTTTGTGACACAGAGACACAGCCCCTCCTGTCCTGAGTGGAAACAGAGTTGCGTCTGTGGAGGCCGAGCCGAGCCAGCTGGGCAGCACCGTGGAGCGGGGATCGGCTTGGTGGACTTTAGCCAGGCGTCTCACACTATCAGCCCCGTGCAGACAGACACCACAGGGTTCTCAGAGAGTATTAGGGGGGGCCCCCGTGACTCGGCAAGTCTCCACCAGGCAGCTACTTATAGAATCGTAATAAAAGTGTGCGAATAACTGCGCGGCTTTCATTATGGAGACACATAAAGGCGAGCAGACAAAGCAGGACTTGAGCGAGTGATGCGCACGGCTTGTGTCATGTGTCAAATTGCTCCCATAAAAGCTGACCTATATTTTTCTTTTCATTCCTCGGTGGGGAAGGAGAATAAGAAAGCCATCCGAAAGTAAAAAAAAAGAAGAGAAGAAGGAACAGGATGGATGGAAGCTATTTAGGAAATTAGACCAGCTGACTGCATTTGTGTCGAATCGTTTGATCAATATCCTCCTCATCAACTATCTGCATTTGTTCAAATTTGGGAATTGCATCAGGCTAATAGCGTAGGAAATCATCTGTTAAAATATCCACCAGCGAGAGGAAAAACGAGGATTGTGCACCAAAAATAAGCTCATTAGAAGGAGACGCGCGCAACAATATTTTAGAGGAGAAAAACAATAAAGAAAAAGGTGAGAAAGTATGTTTGGTTGCTGGTTGAATATTAACAGCTTTTCTATACCAATTAAAAGCAAAAGCAATTAGGAGAACCAAGTCACCATGTTGTACATTGCTTGTGCTAACGGCTGAAGGAGAGGAGAGTGGAGGAGAAAGCAGGCTGCTGTTATTCTAATTGCATGTTTACCCCCAGGTTATGGGTCTGAAATAGAGCCAAGAAAAAAAAATGTTGCAGTAGAAATTCAATGCAACTTCACTGTGTTGATTCTCTCAGGGACAGAGAGAGTGAAATTACTTTTCTTTTGCAAGCCGAGCCTCTGAATGGGAGGTAAAGAAAGAAAAAGGAGCAGGAAATAGAGAAAAGCTTTTTACCCTTGAATACAGAGCCAGAGCGTTCTGTCAAAAGAAAGGGGAAAAAGCCTTGGCTCTTGAGCGTGTTAGGAAGAAACGACACATCGGCGTATGGCCTTCATTAGCCCATCAGGCTTTACAAACAACAGAAGTAGAAAAAGGATTTTCTGTTCGCTAGCAGAGGGCTACGCATGTTAGGCTACGACAGGCTGGCTCGCGGGCTCACACAATGGATCCTGATGACTCCAGCACATCCCGAGGCGTTTGGGACGGGCCCGTTTGCTTTTACAGTCAGCAGAGAGACCCCTCATCAACACGGACTGTTATCTCACACCAAAAGAGAAAGGGCGAGAGAGCGGGAGACGGTCATGATGGCGAGGCGAGAAAAGACAACCAACCCAAACTCAACTCGCACACAAATTGAGAGTCTGTAAAATAGTGGTTTTCCAAGTTGCAAGGTGTCAGGCATAAAACTGTCAAACAAGGAAACTGCTGCAGCAGTGTGGGAGAGAGGAAGACAGCTACTTGAAACTACTCTTCCTTTAGAGGGAGGGAGGGGTCTGCGAAACAACTGGGAGGCTGTATGAACGCTCAGTAACTAACTGATGAGAAAGTGACAGTTCCCCGAGGTGAGATGGTGGATATGGAGCGAAGAGAGACAGCATGCCCCTGGAATAATGCATAGTCCACACAGCTGGATCGGCGGAATCTTTGCGTACGTGTCAGATACGGAAAGTTGGTTTCACAATGAGAACGCGGGCTCTTAGAGGAGCTGTGCACCGTGAAACTAAGAAAAGGAAACACACATCCCAAAGCATGAGGCCTCTTCTTATCAGAGTGACCTCATTCCTCCACTCTTGTCTTTACATCAGCGGTTTGGAGCCCCGGCCTCTTGAATGATGTCCACTGCTCCTCCTCACAGCGGAGAAGATGACAGTAATGGTGGGGAGATGAGAGGATGAGACGATATCGGGGGAGCGAGTGTCCTGGCCTGGCTTGGCTATCTTTGCCAGAGCTATGTCACGGCCATTACCCGTCCACCGCGTCAGCGCTGTGGGGACAAGCCAGCCAGCCAGCCAGCCAAGGTCCATCCTTCAACTTAGGGTCAGTTTCACTAACAGCCACTTAAGCCCACTTGCCTTCTCCGAAGAGCTCTACAAATGTGGAAGGTAGAGCTAAGTGTGCTCAGTGATGTCAAGCCTGGCCAAGGTCAGACGGGCAGACAGAAAGTGCTGGCAGCGCCGCATGCGTGGCGTCGTGAATGCCAAAGCAACGGGGCCCCTGGCTGTGCCGTTTGACAGACATGTTTACACCTGATAGAAAATGCAGTGTGGATGGCCTGCCAAAACAGAGGGGATCCAAAGTGAGGGGTGCCAGCCTAGTTATTTATTTATCTGCTGCAAATCCATCCAGAGTGCAGCCAGAAGCTGGGCATGCCTCAGTGAGGAATAAGCCGGCCTACTCTCAGACATGACAGTCTTTAACCACTTGAGGGAGAGAAGGAAAAAAAAGATCTGACGTGTCGTGAAAAGTAAAAGCTTGGATTCGATTTACTAACACTCTTAATACATCTCGATGATTAACACACGGAATGAGTCAATTTAATCAGAGTCTGCTCTGAAATCATCCGTGTCAATGTTTCAGAGGCTGCTCACTCAGCATTGCAGTTAAAACACTAGCTAGTTGGACTTGGAAGCAAATATCAACACAGTGAGGCTGTAGCTCTAACATCAGCAAGCTAACATGCTCACAATCACAACAAGGAGGACAAGTTTTCCATGTTCACCATCCTAGTTTGGCGTGTTAGCATACTAATATTTTCTAATTAGCACTAAACACAGCTGAGGCTGATGGGCGTGTCATTACTTTTGCAGGCATATGGTCAAAAACCGAACTAAAATAAGACCAAATGATGGTGATAGATGAAAAGTTAAAGGTGCCAAATGCAACATTGGGAGCATTTCTATTGCCTCTACACTGGACTACACTAGTCCAGAGTTACACGGTGGTCAGGCACACACCAATTACATTACGTAGGTCACATCATATGGGAAACATCAATATCTGAACAAAATGATGTGCCAATCTGTCAAAGTAAATGTTGAAATATTTCACCGGATAAGAAGAAACTTTCACCTGCTTGTGGTGCTGGATGAAACGTCAAGAGATCACCAAAGTCTGGGGACCATGAATGCAATAGTTGTTGAGACGTTTGGATCAAAGCGGTGGACTGACCGATCATCTCTACAGCCACACTACCACCAATAGACTCTAGCTTGCTCTATTGGATATGCCAGATGACAGACGACAGTAGAGAAACACTGAGAAGCAGAGGAATGCAAGTAAGCACCATGGAAGACACTCTGGAGAAACTTCTGGTCACACAACGTCGCTCTCTCTCATAACATATGAACAACACTGCTTCCTTTCATCTCCTGCGCGGTGCCACCGCATCTGTGTCATCTTCACATATCCCCATATGACAGCAGACAACAATGTGCTGAGTCACATGCTGCCGTGTCAGAAGCCAGACTGTGGGGGTTTGGTACAGGACCAGGATGACATGGTTAGAACAACACAGACATACAGATACTAGACTACCGTTGATCTACTATCTGTGCGTGTGTGTGTGTGTGTGTGTGTGTGTGTGTTTGTGTGTGTGTGTGTGTGTGTGTGTGTGTTAGGGTATATGCAGTGATAGAAATCGTCAGACTTCAAGCAGCTGGTTTTTCAAGTTGCTTGCTCGTGTGAATGCTGGGCTATAAATCACATGGTTGTGGAACAGGCAGGATGAGGAAACCTAAACAAACAGATGAGCCTGTGCTGAACTGATCTGCTGCAGATTATCAATGTGCAAAGAAATATGATCTACGTGTCCTACTCTGTAGACAAAAAATGACACATGCCTTGTATTTTCGACAGCAAATTTGTGGCTGAACGTTACCCAACCCAAAATAAATATTCTGAATATAAACTGTGGCTTAAGGCCGTTATACACCAGCGATTCATTTGCACGTCAATATATTTTTTATTTTTGTCACAAGTACTTTTAGAAAGCAAATAGCACCCGGCCAAAAAGCAACATCATTTTTTTCAGAATGAGGTCGAATAAAGGCCTCAACTAATCACGTTGTGCTGAACCGTTTGAGTTACGCCTATATTTATGAAACCAGATCAGATCCACGCTTTCCATTCTTACCTTTCACAATAAAAGCCCCCGAATATTTCGCATTTTAGTGTCGTTTATTTGTGAGTAAAGGCCATTGGAGGAAATTATGCGGTCGCACGCAATGAGTGCACCGGCACTGAGTGTGCGCAGGTACGCGGGGTACGTAGGTAGACGGGCAGGTAGCCCATCCAATCATTTCATGCGGGCAGAATGAAATGATTGGACGGGCTTATTACAGGCCTGCGACAGCCACAGATACCAGATTTTTTTATACGGTATTTGATTTATTAATTGCTGTCGGGATGTTTAGGGAAGTTCAACAAATATAACAAAAATGTTTCCAAAATAAATTGCCTATCCGAGCTTTAACTTCCTTTCAGGTCTGAAATAGAAACAAGCCGGTTGCCCGTCAGAGGTTTAAAAGCAGACTTCTGAGCATGTCCTAACTATTTGACTGTAAGTCGGCCAGGCCTTTTCCCCCGGTTAGCGGGGAAATAACTCAATGTGCCGAGAGCTAAAGCGCGGCAGCATTGTTCCAGCTGGCGGAAAAACGGGGAAATGAAGATGGAGTGGTTTGATTTCATTTGTTAGCAGGTGCATCCATTTTGTGTTCTCCCCCCCCCACACCCACCTCGCCTCTCTCAGTCAAAGCGCTTATCAGAAATTGGACACCCCAGTGACAAATTGAGCCTGCGATTAAAGGGAGAAAGAGGGAAGCTTTGTTAAGTGCTGCTGATTGGGATCCCAGGCTGCCCTCACACATCGGAGGTGTGCATGTATGTGTGTGTGTGCATGTATGCTTGGTACAGAGCCAATAGCAGAGCTGACACCACCACCTCCTCTTCTCCCATTTTCCCCTCTCTCCAGGTGTTCCCACGGCTTACATTTCTGCTCCGAGTACTCAGCAAACAAAACCAAATCAATGCAGCTGTTCCCC
>CAKAOI010043395.1:0-72823 GCA_916701655.1 Sebastiscus albofasciatus | reverse complement strand
TATACATACACAGATGTGTATCAAGTTCAGAGCAGCTCCAGTAACGAAACAACAGGTGTGATGCCAGTTTTAACACAGAGGTCAGAGGTCAGTGATCTCGTCCTGCAGCCTTCTGCACATTTTTCTCCTCATTTAAACTTAATTTTTGCCAAATATCTTCTACTCTTTTTCTACTTTTGTACTGTTTGATATTAAATGTTTATGCTTCATATCAAATCCTCGGTGCCATGTTGTAACTGTCGTGACTGCAGGCTTCAGTCACACCTGAAACACCAGACCACATGAATGTTTTCTACATTTCTGTTTCATGTTTCATTACACTATAAAACACCAGAGTGGACCCACTTACTGAATCCTACTGGATCTGAAGTAAACTGGTTTTCAAAGGAAACGTTGCATTAAAATAACAAAAAAACTGACAGATTGCTATGTGTTAATTGTGTTGATGATCAGCTCTTAACTTAAATGTTATCATTTTTAATTCATCCTTTGGTTGTTGTGTGTGTTTGGTCTTTGATCTGTATGAAAATTAAGTTATTATAGCAATAAAAATACTTAAGGTAAGTCCAAATTTAAATTTTCTAAGACAACATTATGAAATATTTAGTCAAAAACTATATAAAAAAAGTCACACATTAAATCGAAATTAGGTTGTTTTTTTATTAGAATTATGAAATATTTAGTCAAAAATATTTAAAAAAAATCAAACACTAAGTCGAAATTATTTTGTTTTTCTTTATTATAATTATAAAATATTTAGTAAAAAATTATAAAAAAAGTCAAACTAATATAAGTCTAAATTACTATGTTTTTCATTATTATAGTCAGGAAATATTTAGTCAGAAATTATTTTTAAAAAGTCAGACACTAAGTCGAAATTATGTTTTTATTATAATCATTAAATATGTATTTGTTTATTTATTATTTAATTTCACAATTAGACAATCAGAATTATTTGTCTCACTAACTAAAATATCTTTACAATATTTAATACATTGGAGACATTGGTTTTGTCATTTTCAGGGTTTTTATTTAATAAATTTTTTTTGGCACTCATGAGCCACCATAGCGCTCCCTGATTGACAGTAATTAGCAGCTGTAAATGAGGCTCGTGCTGTTATTTCTGCAGAAAGCTACGTCTTAAACTGGATTTTTTATTTCAAATTACAAACATTTTGTTGTGACAAAGTACGGAAGTAAAAAAGGATATTTAAAGGTGCTATTTTCAGTGAGAACTGAATGAATACAGGTGGACAGTGTGTTCAGGTGGAGGAGGAACACCGACAGGTAGGCAGCCTCATTCATCACTTACACTGGAGAGTGTTTGGTGTTTTTGTTAAATAAATAAACTTTAACGATTAATTGATGGTTGATAGTTTGTTGGTCATTTAATAGATTCAGCTGTAAAACTTTGCTTCATCTCCATCACCTGCAACAGTAAATAAACAGTTTAATTAAAAGTAGTAAAAATCAGAGGGAGTTCTGCAGCATAATGAGTACTTTCACTTTTTATACTTTAGGTACATTCTTCTGATAATATTTACATACTAGTTGCACATTAACAGAGTATATTTGTAGTGTGGTAGCCCACTGATACTTTGACTGAATAAACTCTTGCTCATGGTGTTTTCTTCAGTAAAAGTATCACTTATTGTTATTGTTATCACTTAAGTAATGTAATAAAAAGTACATTAGTTACCTCATGTAGTAATAATAATAACAATAATTCTCTTATGTATTTACCCTTCTGCTTACTTTACCCTTTTACTTATTTATGTACTTATTTTATTTTTGATAAGTAAAGGATGAACTGTAAAGGGAAAATCATGCAGAAATAAATAAAGAAATGCATGAATACATAAATAAATACATGCATTAAAATAAATATAAAAAATAAATGCCAAAATAGATTTTAAAAATGTATAAATACATGTAAAGATTAATAAAAATAAATACATGAATAAATAAAAGGGAACATTAAACAGAAGAGTAAAAATAAACATAAAATAAATGTTTTAATTTGCTTATTTATTTATCTTTGTATTAATTCCCTTATTTATTTACTCTTCTGTTTAATTTTCTTTTATTTATGTATTCGTTTTTATACATTTTTGAATGTATTCATTTATTACTTATTCATGCATTTATTTTTTATTTTTTATGTTTGTATTTATTTATTATGCACAGTTTTCTCTTTCCTTTATACATTTTATTTTTACATTTCAAAGTTCAGAGAAAAGAAATGAGCTTCTGTAGCACCTCATCATTTAAATGAAAGTGAAAACCAATTGAAATAGTTTATTTTCATAATTACATGACAAAATCATTCAATCCTCGACATATTTATTTAATTATATACTGTATGTGTTTATTTTAAAGGGACGACGGTCAGTTCAGAGTCACATCCTTCAGTCTTTAGAGTCTCTTTGGCGCTGCAGGACGTCAGCGTTCACATCTCTTCCAGGGGTTCAGTATGAAGCTTTAAACTCATTCACACTTCACAATTAAAAGTTCAGTTTAATTTACAACCACGTAGGTCTGTTTTAAATGTTCACATCCTGGTTTTAAAACAGCAGACAGACGCTGGCTTCGTTGTCATCCTGCAGCAGCTTCACCAGGAAGGAGACAGAAAGCAGCCTCCTCCTGTAGTCCGTCCTTTAATCAGCGTAGTCCACGATGGAGGTCCAGCTCAGTCGGAGCCGTCCTGGTTCTCCAGGATCGGATCTGAGGACAGAGACCGAGAACGATATGAAAAATGTCAAGCAAAATTCTAGCCCTAAAGGTCAGAGGTTAATAGGTGTGTGTGTGTGTGTGTGTGTGTGTGTGTGTGTGTTACCTGTCAGTGTGCTGCTGATGTTGGGAGGAGACACAATCAGCACGGCGCTGCCAGATGTTATCCCAGAATGCACCACTGGACCCTCAACAGACGGTGAGCTCAGCTCCTGACACACACACACAGTTATTAGTCATTATTACACTCACTGTCCACTTTATTTAGAAAAAACTCAGAATTTACAAAAAAAAAATCATAAATTTGAAGAAAGAAGAGAAGAAAAAACTCACAACTCAGATTAAACTCAAAGATTTACGAGAAAAAAACTCAAATATTGTCTGAGATTAAAGTGGTAAAGTTGATTATGTCTAATCATTTGAGGTAAATCCGTAGTTTATTATGATGCTTTTAATTTGAAAATCCTTTTACATATGTATTGTTTATAGCTAGATTATGTTGGAACATGTAAATAAATCCTCAATATTAATAATCTTGGATCAACCTTGTCGGTGAAGCCGTCGCTTATTGGCTCCTGAGTTTCCGTGACGACGTTCTCGGATCCCTCCAGGAGACTCGTGGCGTCGAGGCGGTCGTCCTGGCTCCGCCCCTCTGTCTCCACCACCAGCTGTGATTGGCTGAGAGGGTCTGAGGAGGCGGGGTCAGCGGTGACCGTCTGGATGATGACGCCGTCGCCGGAGCAGAGGCCGTCGGTCTGAGGAGGGAAAAACACGAGAATGAGGCGCGTTGTTCCAAACAAACACTTGACGACTATGACAAACGTTAAAGTGTAAAACTGACCGACAGGCTGTGGAGGATGATGTGTTCATGTGATGAGGGCGAGGAGCCCGTCGTCAGGGTAACCGTGCTGTTATTGGCTAAGCTGAGCGGAAGGCCCTGACTTGTGGAGAGACTGAGCGGCAGGCCCTGATTGGACGTCGTCTGGAGGTAGTAGGTCCCCGGGGTGCCGGTGGGCTGCAGGTGGAAGGACTGGAGAGAAAACAGTGATGGGAATATTCAAGTTTATTCTCATAAATTTAAAACTCTAATCTCAGACAATATCTAAATTTTTTTCTCGTAAATTTGTGAGTTTTCTCTCGTAAATGTATCACTTTAATCTCAGAATATTAGCCGGCTCTGTAATTAATAAATTCTTTATCTACAATGGCCCGAATACACCATCGTATAAAGGTGATAATTCTACTTCTATGTGTTTATTAGTACTGGACTGCATTATATTAGGGGTGTAACGATTCATCTACTACATCGATGTATCGATTTATATTCCTACGATCCAACTACATCGATAAGTACTCCGCAAGTTGTCCTTCACGGGTGACGTATATCAGTATAAAATCGATTTGAAACGCAAAAATCGATTGTAAAGGTTAGGCATAGACCTTGAGATTGTTAAAGTTAGGCATTGGCCTTGAATAGTTATGGTTAAGCATTGGCCTCGAATGGTTGAGGTTAGGATAGGTCGTCGGGCAGCGAGTCTCACAAGAGTTTTTGCAGATCTCCAATCAAATTTCGCAATTTACAGGCTCCTTTCTAGTCGCTAGTCAGGCAGCGGAAAATCAGGGCTAAAGTCGAGTCGTGTGAACTTGCTATAACCAAACTGCCAATCACTGGGCATTTTCATAATGTAGTAATGACATTCAGTACCAACTCGAAGGGACTGGAAGATCTTTACTCATTTGTTGTTTTTTGTTGTACATCTGAACATTTTGTTCAAACTCTGTATAAACTGAACCTGTTTGTCCTCTGAAGTGTTTTCAGTTATTCTGGCTGATTAGACCTCTGCTCAGGTTGAAGGTGGAATTTATGAGGTCACAAATCTCCATCGACCAACAACAATGATAAGAATGCCCAAACAGGTGCAATGAAAGCTGACAGCAGACTCAGGAAGATGTTAATAAATTACAGTGAGCAGAGATCTAATCAACCAGATAAACTGAAAACACCTGTGTGGGAGTTCATAGCTTTTAATGCAGGGTGCAGATCATTAGCTTCTTGTGCCTGTAATTTCAGATACTATTGTACTGTCGTCACCTATAATCATGACTAAAAGCATATCAATATGTAATTTGGGCCCCATTACATTCATGAAGTCAAAACTGCAGCTACTGGTGACAAAGTTAAGAGCGAAGAAAAACAACAACGTTACTGGGTGAGTGATCTAATTGACGTGTCGCCGGAGTTTGGGTGTGTCGCATTGTTACTCATGGGAAAAGAGGCTATAAAGACAAACTTATTGTCTGTGTTATGTATTGGTTTTGATGTGAATTATTCACACTCTACGGTGTTGAAGTCAGAAAGATTGGTGACATGGTTTGATTGAGTAAAACCTGATTCTATTGAGCAGGTTCCTCAGGCACGGCTCAACAATAAGGATTGCTCACTTGTCCGGGGTATAATGTCACATTGGGCTCGTAAATCTCACTTGCATCTTAAAGTCCTCAAACATGTGTTCCTAAATTTTAAATTAACGCTGCTGCAAAGCTCCGGCTAACAGCAGGTTTAACAGTATATTTATACGGTGTAATGGTGTAAATATGTGTTGTGCTTACAGGCAGGATCTCGAAGGTCTGCAGGGCTCCGGTGTTCAGGGTGATGGTTTCACTGTCGCTGGCTGCTGCTGAAGAATCTGAAGCTTCCAGAGAAACATTAAGAGTCAGGAATCAGGGACATGGAGGACGAAAAGGTCAGTCAGACACCGCTGGAGTCTAGGTTGTTTTAAAAGTCTGTATCATCAGCATAGAATGACACTTTATTATTAAATCTACACAGCAAAACACGACTCACCCAGGTGTGTGATCTGCAGCGGGATCTGTACAGGAATCTGCAGCGCTGCCACAGAGCTGGGGGCCGGGCTGCCGCCGCCGCTCTCATCCAATCGGGTGAGTCGGATCTGGAGCGAGGAGGAGGAAGAGGAGGGACTGCCTGGTCCGGATGCTGCGGATGAGGACGCCATGAGCTCCTGGAGACCCTTCAGGAGGACTGAGGACACAAACATACATCCAGGTTTGAACGAACAAATGATTAGTTTTAAATGTAACTACACCTTTGAGGTGTGCGTACCGTTGAAGGGGATCTCCTTGTGATTGGCTACTTGTCTCTTGATGCTCCACCACTTGGATCGCAACCACTGAGGCGACCGCACGCTGCTCCAGCCGCCTGCTAGATCCTCCCACTTGATTTCATTCTCATCCTCCACCTCCAGCTCCGATATCCTGAAACACGCCGTTTAACTCTTTAATTCGTGTAGTTAATAATGTGGATTTATTTTAACACACACACACAACTGCGTACCTGCGTATGAGATTGAGGTCGTCCTCCTTCATCCACTCCGTTCCTCCGCTGTGTTTCCAGTTCAGGTAGTTCAACCATTTCGACCGACACTGTTTCTCTGAGCGCGTGCGAACCTGATCGGCGACCGTCGCCCACGAAACGCCTCCTGTGACCGCCAACCCCGGCGACACGCCCGCCATCTCATACACGACCTCGGCGAGACGTCGCTCCTCCTCCTCGCTCCATTTACCTGTTTAAAAAAAGACAACAAACATTTTATATGAAAAATAAAGTTCCTCCGGCCAGGAGCAGAGCTTCGCCTCGCTGCTCCGCTCTGCTGGTCACCGCTGGGAGCCGACACCACGCTGCTGGAGGCCCAAGCCCGCTGGAGAGAGATTTAAGTGGCTAATTTACGAGGAAAAAAATCACAAATTTATGAGAAAGAAATCAAAATATTTATGAGAAAAAAGTTTAATATTCTCTGAGATTAAAGTTAGTTATTAATAATTTTTATTACGGATTAATCTGATGATTATTCTCAATTAAAAAATTGATTGTTACATGAAAAATACCAATACATTTTCTGTCAGTTGATTCATAATTTCAGAGGAGTTTAATTTAGAAGAAAACATCATATTTTATAAACTCTTCATACGTTTTGTGTGCAAAAAACTTAATTTGTAAAGTAACTAAAGCCGTCAGATAAATGTAGTGGAGTAAAAAGTAGAATATTTCCCTCTGAGATGTCGTGGAGTAGGAGTAAAATGTGGCATGAGAAGAGAATACTCCAGTAAAGTTCCTCCAGCGTGTACTTGAGAACACACTCGTCTGTACCTGTGTTGCAGGTGTCCTTCATCAGTCGGCAGCGGTCTTTGACGGAGGAGGCGCTGCGACCCAGAGCTGCTCCGATAGTCGCCCAGTCGTTCCCATGTTTTCCCCTCAACCTGAACACACACACACCAGATATAAACAATATGTATATAAACATTATACTAGTATATATTTAAAATAATGCAGTAGCACCCAAAGGTTTTACTCACACTTTTAGCTTCTCTATCTCATCAGGCGTGTACCTTGGGGGGGGGGGGGATAAAACAAATTAATATCCAAGCTGACAAAACTAAGTTTGGTTGTGTTTTCCGCTATCTTTCCCTCGTAAACTCACTTCCCGACGTGGTTGCGGTTGTCGTACATTCGTAGAACTCGTCTGTAGACGGCGAACAGCGGCCTGTTTAACCCCAACGCCACGGAGCGGTAGAAATCCTTCCTCTCCTCTTTGGACATCTCAAAAATGATCTCTGCCGGATCCTCGATGCCTCGGCCCTGAAACACACACACAGAGAGGACGTCATATCAAATCTGTATGACATGTACAGGACAGAAATAAAGACAGGAAGTAACGAACCTTTACATATCCATCGATGTTGCTCATCAGGATGTCGATCTCCTCTTTAGACCACATGCCCTGTTTCCACTTGTGACCTACAGTGGAAGAAATTGTATATTCTAAGATTAAAGTGGCAAATTTACAAGAAAAAAACATTAATATTTTGTGAGACTAAAGTGGCAAATCTACGAGAAATAAAATCACATATTTACAAGAAAATAAATAGAATATCCTCTGAGATTATAAAGTCATAAATTTGTGAGAAAAAAACGTAAAAATTTGCGTGAAAAAACATTTTTAAAAAACGATTTTCTTAAATTAAAGTGGCAAATTCACAAGAAAAATAAAATTTAAATGTTCTCTGAGATTATAGTCTGAATTTTGTTGCCCCTAAAGTAGTGTTCTTATGGTAAGGATGACCTGTGGTGTACCTTTGTTAGCTAGCGTGTCTTTGTCTTCTTTCGTAGTGAACCAGGCCTGACTGACAGGTGACACCTCGGTCTTCTGATCGGGCGAGAGAGAGTCTTCATCCTCCTGTAAAATCTACACAACCCACCAAAGTTTTGTGAAATATCAGGACTGTAAGTCAACAGGAAATTAATCAACAACAATTTTGATCATCAAATTGTCATATAAGGAATTTATGCAAAAACAATTTTTGATTTGTTTTCAGCGTAATTTATGCTATTTTTGAACGAGGTCTGGTGTGTGTCATTGCGTCACATATGAGAGGCAGGTGGACAACAACACTGCGTGAAAAAGGTAAATAGTCAATATAATGATCTCTTTAAAAATGCAGAAAAAGAAGAAGAAAGAGGTGATGGTAGAATAAAGTAGGAGCTTTATCTGCACCTGAATCTGAGCGACTCCTTCCTCGGAGAGATCGCCGTCCGCTGTGGCCGTCATCGTCACCTCGAAGCCTTCATCGCTCTCTGACACTGAGGAGGAAGAGGGAGAGAAAACGCTGTTACAGCTACAAGGTAGAACATCAACTAAAGCCTCATTAGTTTATAGGAGTTCTTTATAATTATGAAGAAACCGATAGGCGGCTTCAGCCCTACAAGATTTATGGATTTGGAAGTTTTAAGTGATGTCGAGGTTAAACGTCATGTCAGTGATACAACGTGTGCGTCTCACTCGGTAAGGTGACCACGGAGAACTGAGGCGTGTCCGAGTCTTCCTGTTCTTCTGAAGAGAGACGCAGTTTCTTCTGAAGGGGCTCTGAGTCCTCGTCTACAAACACATACAATTAACAAATGTTACTAAATTAAATAAAAGGAGGAGAGAATAAATAATTAAATAAATGGAAGAGAAATTTAATTAATTTAAGAAAAGGAAGAGAAAATAAATCAATAAAATCCAAAGGAGAAAATAAATAAATTAATTAATTAAAAGGAAGAGAAAATAAACAAATAAATACAAAAATAAAATAAAAGCAAAGAGAAAGACCAAAAACTAAATAAATATATGTGCGTTCACCCACCGTTGGGAGGACAGTGCAGTATGATGCTTCCATCACTGTCCTGAGTGAGCGTGACGGACTTGACAGTGTCTAACGCTGCAGCGTCCTCGTCCTCCACCGCTGAGCTCATCGTGCACCTGCTGATGGATAAAATACACCGACTGCTGTTTCATTCAATTCTTAAAAATGGGACATTTATTCAATTTTAAAGCATTTATGTTAGTGATATGTGCTTTAAGAATAAATATTTATCAACATTATTTTGATGTTTTGCAAAAGAAAATACTATAAAATGTTTGGATATGCACATGCACAGTGCTGAGGGATTAGATTATGAGTGTACACGTAGGTTGCAGTATTTTAATGAATAATGGCTGATTATTATATATACTGATTCAAATGTCACTCTATAATGTCATGACAGGAATATCCAAAACAATAAAAATCTTTATTGTTTGTTCATTCTCTTGCCTAAATTCACACCAAACTCCCTTCACAAATATACTAATTTAAAGCAAAATTGCATATCAGCACAAGCATTCCACTCCCACATGAGTACTTTTTTATTATTATTATTTTATTCATCATTAGTTGGGATCTATAAACTCGGATGAGAAGTGATCCATAAATAATGACGTTATTTCAAGTAAAACTAGATATTTATAAGCTGCTCGCTACTGCCCTCCACTGTTTTTCCAGTGTAAACAAACATACTGTAGATAAGCAGCAGCAATGCCAGTAGATATTGAGCAAAAATGTGTTGTGCATGTTGGACAGTATGTACGCCGAATTGCAGGCAGGATCACTCTTAAAATATTTTACTTGAAGTTTAAATCCATAGTGTGTTTACTGTTTAGCAATCAGCAAGATGATGTAGAATTGGTCTATTTTTAAATGGAGTTTGTTGTAAGGTCCCATGCATCGCTATTTGCCCTTCACAAATATACCAATTTAAAGCAATTCATACCAAAGTCCCTCATTAAATACACTAATTTAAAGCAAAATTAATGTCACTCTATAATGTCATGACACTGAATACCCAAAACAATAAAAAAATGTATTTATTGTTTGTTCATTCTCTTGCCTAAATTCATACCAAACTCCAAAAATTTGTTGTGAATGTTGGACAGTATATACGCCGAATTGCAGGCAGAATCACTCTTAAAAGGTTTCACTCAAAGTTAAAATCAATAAGTGTATTTATTGTTTAGCAATCTGCAAAACAATGTAGAATTTGTCTTTTTTTGAATGGAGTCTGGTGTAAGGTCTCATGCATTGCTATTTGGGACACTGCTGCAAACACAGGGATTTAGCACAGAGATGGATGCATTACTTTACGTGATGCAAACTCCAAAAACCAAACAAATGCATGCTAGTTTGACAACAACACTGTTATATTATGTCTGCAGCAGACAGACAGACAGTCTCCCTGACGCCATGTTAGTAGACAAGCTGCAGCTTATGGCGTCTCTGTGGTGTTTCTGTCGCTTTCTCTCTTTGAGCTTTCTCTGAGCTCCTCCGGCTCCAGACTAGCAAACAGAAAGTGAATTTTTGCTTTTGATTTGGCTACTTACTTCCTGTTTTTGGTCCGGGGACTTGTGAGTTACCAGGATGAAGAAAAGTACCAGGATGAAGATGAAGAAAGTACCAGGATGAAGAGGATCAGCTGTAACGAGGGCCGGAGGGGGTTGCCAGATATGAGGAGTATCCGTAAAACTGGAGGGTTGTAGGTATTCTGTTTGTCTGTGAAAAACAAATAACATGTTTTTTTTGCACTTATTTCAACAGTCAGCTGCTATATGCAATACTGACTTAACTCAACTATACAGTAATATTGTATTTATACTGTGCATCTCAAGAAATACTCTTATTTAATTCTTATTTATACCATTCTGGCATTCATATTCAACACACTTAATAGATCTCAGCATTTTGTATTTACTTATTTGCACTGTGATTATTTGTTATATATTGCACGTCTAAATGGAAATATTTGTACATATTTCTTATATTCTCATTTCTTATTTTTAATTTTACATATATTGTGTTTATATTATAGCATTATGTATGTAGTAGCATTATGTATATATTACATAATATGTAATACTTCTTCCACCACTGTCAATGTCCTATGTACAGAGAAAATGCATAATGTAGATCATAAAAATGTTGAGGAATATTCTTATTTAATTCTTATTTATACCATTTATGTTTAATACACTTAATAGATCCCACTTCTCAGCATTTTGTATTTACTTATTTGCACTGTGGTTATTTGTCATACATAATGCAATATTAATGCAAATATTTGTACGTATTTAATATGTCTTATATTCTCATTTCTTATTTTTAATTTTATTACTTATTCCTTTACTTATTATTTCTTTATATTGCAGCATGATGTACATAATTTACATGTTACATACATACTCCTTTACTTCTATTTTCTAACATTTCTTTATTTATATAAGAGCAACTGTAACGCACAAATTTCCCCCGGATCAATAAATAAAGATCAATAAAGTATATCTGATTGTGATTATATCCTATCATAACAGTAACAAGTTAATAGAAACAAATTATATAAATTTGTTTTATTGACTTTGGAAATAATGTTGACTGAAGATCAGTGATGAATTCTTAAATGTGGTTGAAAGCTCTTCAAAAAGATAGTAAGTGGACCTGAGGTTGCTATTTTAAAGTGTCATTATTTATGTGTAAGAATCAAACCTGGCAACCACCCTCTCCGCTCTAAAATGTGTCCGGGTAACAACAAGACTTATTTATTATTTTTAGATTGACTGAAATAATGTGAAGTAGATATAAAAAAAAATTAACTTTGACACTAAATAATTTTAACTATTTAAAAAAATATATCCTGCAGCAACATATTGTAGGTAAATTAAGAGTGATTTATTGAGGCGGAAATGGTTCCGCTGTTATTTCCGTCGGACAACTATTAGCGACGCACCAAACGTGGAAGCTGCAAAATCCAAATCAACACATTTTTAACCTGATTTTACTGCAAATATATTATATTATATTACTAATATTTAGCCAGAAACATGGCCGAACAACCAGTGAGAGTGTAAGTTTGACTTTATAAATACTCATTAATTATTTTAATGTGGTTTTATCTGGTTAAATGTTTAATAAGTGATGTTTTATTGTTTTTATTTTATCTTTAACAGGATGTGACAAAGTGTCTGTTTATTATACACAATTATATCATAGATGTGTAATGTTTTTGGATATGCTGGACAGTAAAGGGTTTCTTATTTCTAAGGTTTAGTGGGTCAAGTTGTTGTATTTTGCTGAATATATCTGATACAAAACAAAACGACCCTCGCCAAACCTCATTCAAAATTTAGATAATTTAAGATTGCATTACTCTCAGCATATTTATAAACACCATAAGACGTGATGTAGAAGCATAGATGATATCTATAGTGGGGACTGAAGAATTCGGCATACATTTACTCCACCAAAAGACCTGAATTGTAAAAGATTATAGCAATTTAAAGGAGGACGGTCTGCAGGACAGATAATAATGCACACAAATGCACTTTCATAGACTAAGCTACTGGAGTTACCCTGCACTATATTCACTTTTTAGCAGTCTCTTCTGCAATATTACTGATGTAAAGGGCATGTATGGGTCATGTTATGTCTGCCGAATTGAAATATTGTCTTTAATATCCACCTGTACATGAACAAGACACCATTACAGTTTTATTTAGGCTGTAAAGAAAACGCACAAGTGTTTTGAGAGAACAGAGGGATGAGTTTTGGGGTGGATTTCTGACAATTTGAAACTAAAATGAGTTATTTGGAGTCTGAAATGCTTCTTTAAAGGAATATTGTGTTTATTTTTAGACGAGTAGAGTGACTATAAGTTTATTTCGTACTGTTCATGTCCCATGATGTGTTGTTGATATAAAAACAAAGTATTAAAGAGTGTCTGTTTGCAGCTTGGCATGTGGAGATGTTGAAGGCAGACTGACCGCTCTGTTCAACCGAGTCCAGACCATCCAGAAGAAGACCGGACAGTTTGACGTGAGTCAGCGTGAGATGATTTAAGTTTTTAAAGTTGCAGAAAGATAATTAATCTAATTCTGATGTTTGGTGTTATTTTCTGGCAGCTGCTGCTGTGTGTTGGAGAGTTTTTTGGGACGACGCCGGAGGCCGAAGCAGAGTGGCAGCAGTACAAAACTGGAGCCAAGAAAGGTACCAACATCTGGATAAACAACTGTCACTCCTGTTTCCACTGATGGAATGTAACTACATTTACTAAATTAGATCGGCAGCTATTTTGATTAAAGATTAATTGTGTATACACACGTTTTATATCACTATAAACTGATTTATTTGGATTTTGGACTTCGTTGGTGAAAACAAGTCATTTGGAGACGTCACCTCTGGCTTTAGTAGGTTGAAACAGGCATTTTTCACTATTTTCAGATGTTTAATCAACCGATTAATAGTCCAATTTAGCTGCAACTAACGATTATTTTCATTGTCGATTATTTTCTCGATTAATCGATGAGTTGTTTGATCTATAAAATGTCAGAAAATGGTGAAAAATGTCGATCAGAGTTTCCCTGAGTCCAAGATGACGTCCTCAAATGTCTTGTTTTGTCCACAAATCAAAGATATTCAGTTTACTGTCATAGATGAGTAAAGAAACCAAAAAATATTCACATTTAAGAAGCTGGAATCAGAGAATTTCGACTTTGCTTATCTTAAAAAAATCACTCAAACCGATTAACTGATTATCAAAACAGTTGGCGATTAATTTAATAGTTGACAACTAATCAATAAATCTTTTATGTCTTTTGTGCCTCCTCAGCTCCCATCCACACTTACATCCTGGGAGCAGCGAGTCAGGAGACGGTGAAGAGTTACCCCGGCGCTGACGGCAGCGAGCTGGCTAACAACATCACGTATCTGGGTGAGTACTCTACTCTGATTCTCACGGAACTGGGACAAACCCAGAGCTTTGAGTTGCAATCATTAGACATGTTGTTCTGTGTGTGGTTCAGGTCGGCGCGGCGTGTTCACGGGCGTGTCGGGACTACAGATCGCCTACGTCAGCGGTCGGGAGGCACTGCAGGAACCGGCCCCGGCTCACTGCTTCACATCCAAAGACCTGTCGGCTCTCGTGGCGCCGCTGACCAGCAGCTCCAAGTTCAGAGGGGTCGACATCCTGCTGACGTCACAGTGGCCCCGCGGCGTGTGGCACTACGGAAACAACCCGGTAACAAGGCCTCAACATTGACAAGAAGTTCTTATAAAAAAAAAAAAATAGAAATTTAAACGTCTACATTTCGTTGGCAGGTTTGCAAACTTTATCTGCTGAGGAAGACTGTGTGATATAGTCGAAAGCTCCAGAACAGCTACTAAATGGACCTTGTAGTGAGATTGTTTTGTTAGCTGCAGTTTTTTCATGTGTCTCAATGTGTTGTAGGAAGTGAACACAAAGTTCTGCGGGAGCGGCTCCGTCGCCAACCTCGCCGACAAACTGAAACCACGATACCACTTTGCTGCACTAGAGGGCGCTCACTATGAAAGACTCCCGTACAGGTAGACTGACTCTCTGTTCACCTTAATGTGGTTAAGCAAACAACGTTTTTCTGCTGACTCAGTACTTTTACCTTTCGTCATTGTGGTATTTGTTAACAATACTGCACGTGTGTTTCAGGAATCATGTTATCCTCCAGGAAAATGCTCAGCACGTCAGCCGCTTCCTCGCCCTGGCAGCCGTCAACAACCCAGCCAAGAAGAAGGTGTGTGTGTGTCACCTGTCTGTCTTTATCTTGGTCAAATCTGAACACACACACATGATACATAAAATTTTAGATACAGTGTACAGTGTTCATAAAACCTGCTTAGAAATCATAGAAAGGACGCTTTTTATAACTGCAGAACTTGCCTGAGAATCATCACGTTTTCAAGTTTTCGTCAATCACAGTAATCCAGTGATAGTTGTGTGTACATTCATGACTGCACTGCAAACAGGAGCTGCTAATAGATAATTCGACATACTTTAAATGGTGCCAATTCACCAAAATGTAAACAAATACAGACTAAAAATACCAGGACATTGCTATAATAACACCCCGTGGAGTCAGACTTTGTAAACCTGTGTCATACAGTAACAGCATCACATCCTGAACTGTTTGCCTGTCTGTGTGACCGCTGCAGTATTTGTACGCCTTCAACATAATCCCCATGAAGACCATGGATCCATCGGAGCTGGTTAAGCAGCCGCAGGACGTGACAGAAAACCCCTACAGATGCCCCACGAAAGACAAACAGAAGCCGAGCTTCAGCACCACAGAGGAGGAGGTACGGAGTGTGTAGTTGTGTTAACATTAGCTAAATGTTTCCTTTAACAAATCTAGGGCAACATTTTACTGCACAATAACTGTTTTTCTAAATTCCCTGTTAAGATGGTTACCTTCTGGGGCCTTTTATTTTGAAAAACTAGGTCCATCCCTAGTTTCCTGTTGACATACAGTGAGAGTTGGGGGCTTTTATATTGAATAAGAAGCCTCATCCTGAACATCTGGTTAAGTTACAGTTATTCTATGGGGCTTTTATTTTGAAAGGGGGGAGTGAGAGGTTGAATTGCCTCTGAAAGGTGCTATACAATTTAATTTACCTTTCGTAGGCTGAAGGAGATAAGGAAAGGAAGCACTGAAGCCCCTTCCCTAACCAGCTCTTCCACTTACTCATTTAAAGGTGCTAAATGTGGCCACGTCATGTGTATTTTTATTTTGAAAAACTCCTACCTGTCGTCTGTGCAGGAGCCGGCCAGTCAGTTCTTCTTTGACCTGAGCACGAAGCAGGGCGGAGGTTTTCGTGGGCGTGGTAGGAAGAGACATTCAGACGGAGACGAAAGAGGACGAGACCAGTGGCACGACCGAAGAGACGGACAAAACAAACAGCCCCGCCGGCACCGTGAGTCCAACCAGTCGGGAAAAACATCACCAACATCTGTTTTCATAGTAGCAGACATTGTAGTATTAAAATCTTAATTCAATCCACAACGTGGTATAATGTGTTACACCACTTTTATATGTCACAGGTTCTGAAAAGACGAGAGAGAAATGAGACTTGTGTTTTAATATTTTGTGTTTTTATTGTGTAGCTCAGCCCACTGGTCCCTGCTGGTTCTGTCTGGCCAGTCCTCAGGTGGAGAAACACCTGGTCATCAGCATAGGAACACATGTGAGTTTATACCATAGATCATTATAAATAACATCCAGACGAATAGGGCACTAACAGAACACACACTAACCAGAGTTGTTTTGTCCCGTAGTGTTACCTGGCTCTGGCTAAAGGCAGCCTGACTCCCCAGCACACGCTGATCCTCCCCATCGGTCACTACCAGTCGGTGGTGGATCTGAGCTCAGAGGTGGTGGAGGAGATGGAGAAGTACAAGACGGCCCTAAAGAGCTTCTACAAGAGCCGAGGAGAGCGCTGCGTGCTGTTTGAGAGGAACTACAAGAGCCAACACCTGCAGCTGCAGGTACAAACACACACAAGTTACACAGTCAACCACAAAATATTACATACAAATGATGACTCATTGGAGGGTCGGGCTGTACCGCGTGTTGTAATTGTTCAGGTCGTCCCGGTGCCGCTGGACCGCTGCGCCACGGAGGACATCAAGGAGGCATTCATGGTCCAGGCTCAGGAGCAACAGATGGAGCTGATGGAGATCCCTCAACACACCGACCTCAAACAGGTAGACACACACACACCTGGATCACACATACTGCAGGAGGTTGTTTCTAGTTTTCATATTCATCTGAACACGATGTCGTAAATATAAAAGCTTTTAATAGTATTGTGTGTGTGTTCAGATTGCTCCTCCAGGGACTCCGTACTTCTACGTGGAGTTGGACTCGGGGGACAAACTCTACTATCGCATCCAGAAACATTTCCCTCTGCAGTTTGGACGGTAAAATAATCCGCATTTAACTGTAAACATGAATCTTTACATCCCCAGTAACTGATGAATTAGAGGTTTAAATAAAACTGTGACAGTCCACAATTATAATAAAAAAAATACATGATTTAAGAAAGTACTTTTGCTCCCACTATCAAATATCTGGGGCCACTGATAACATTTACAGGCAGTTATTATTGTCTTTTGAGCCAAATATGAATCATTATATTCCTAATAGGGCTGTCAATCAATTAAAATAATTAATCGTGATTAATCGCACATTTTTTATATGTTCAAAATGTACCTTAAAGGGAGATTTGTCAAGTATTTAATACTTTTATCAACATGGGAGTGGTCAGATATGCTGCTTTATGCAAATGTATGTATATATTTATTATTATAAATCAATTAACAAAACAAAACAATGACAATTATTGTCCATAAACCCTGGAGGGGAGACTCGTGGGTACCCATAGAACCCGTTTTCATTCACATATCTTGAGATCAGAGGTCAAGGGACCCCTTTTGAAAATGGCAATGCCAGTTTTTCCTTGCCAATTTCTGAGAATTATCACGTTTTAAAGTTGTCTTCAGTATCACAGTAATCCAGTTATAGTTGTCTGTACATCCATGCAAACAGGAGCTGCTGATAGATAATTCGGCATACTTCAAATGGTGCCTATTTACCAAAATGTTTATTTAATCTGCTGCTACCTTGTGAGCAATGCTCCAGTATTATCAGTCTTATCTGTGTGTGTGTGTGTGTGTGTGTGTGTGTGTGTGTGTGTGTGTGTGTGTGTGTGTGTGTGTGTGTGTGTGTGTGTGTGTGCGTGCGTGCGTGCGTGTGCGTGTGTAGGGAGGTTCTGGCCAGCGAGACGGTGCTGAACATCCCGACTCGAGCTGACTGGAGGGAGTGTAAACAGAGCAGAGAGGAGGAGGAGGAGAGCTGCAAAAAGCTGAGAGACGACTTCCAGCCGTTCGACTTCGCCTGGGAGGACTAACACAACCACACACACACTTCAAAATCTCCCTGTTAAAACAATAGTTTACTTATTCGCTGTCTGGCGGCGGAGGATGGTGTTAGATGAGAAGAACAACACACGACTCTCATATGAGAGTGGTATCAATCTTCTCACCTAACTCTAGTTTTATAAGTAAGGATAATAAAAAAAGCCTCAGTTTAAAGTTTTCTGAATATTTTCATTTATTTTTTCAGCCTTGAAATTCAGTGTTTTTAAATGTATTTTGTAAATGAACTATAATTAAACTCTCATTTTGGGGTTTCTTGTGTCATGTTTACTTTATTGCGTAATTCAGATATAGATACATTAATTTACATTCATGATCTTGACACATTTTAGTGTTAAAGATTTTGCGTCAAATGAAAATATTGGCTGAAGAAAGTCTCATTCATATGCCTTTGACGTTTGTAACAATTCTAATAATTAAAAATATAGCTTTGGGTCTGTAGTAATACCACTGTGTAAAAATACTCTTACAAGTAAAAGTCCTGCATTCAAAATGTTACTTAAGAAAAATGAACAAAGTATTAGCATCAAAATATACCCTAAGTGCCAAAAGTAAAAGTACTCATTATGCAAAATGGCCCTCTTCAGAATCATATATTTCTGAATTATAATTATTGGTGCATTAATGTGTTTATCACTTTAATATTGCAGCTAGAATAAAATCTTCCATTATACATCATAATTTCTTAGTTGATTTATATTTTGTATTGTTAATTTAAATCTGTGAACTAACTGAAGTTATCAAATAAACGTAGTAGAGTAAAAAGTACAATATTTCCCTGCGAAATAGTAGAGTAGAAGCATAAAGAAGTAATATAAAATGGAAATACTTGAGTAAAGTACAAGTACTTCAAAATTGTGCAGTAGGCTACTTAAGTAAATGGACTTAATTATTATTAAATTACTTATTAAATTATAAATTATTTTAAATTATAAATTAAATTAATTAAAATAATAATTATTATAATTCTGGATTAATGAATGACATACAAATTCCTTGTTTGCTGCTGTTATTTATCATTTGTCTAAAATATAATATTTTTTAAATGTTGTTTTAATTGGCTTGGCTCACAATCAAAGATGCTGAGAAGTGAAAGTCAATT
This sequence comes from Sebastiscus albofasciatus, assembly GCA_916701655.1. NCBI lineage: Eukaryota > Metazoa > Chordata > Actinopteri > Perciformes > Sebastidae > Sebastiscus > Sebastiscus albofasciatus. The sequence continues at coordinate 53,825 of CAKAOI010043395.1, read as the reverse complement.
GTTCCAATTGGAGCAGAGCTACGCATCCGCCATTTTGGACTGAAAGAGACTACCGGAAGCGGCCGAGAGGTTCATCTCTTTGTTTATATACTCTTTGTTGCAATGTCAAGTGCTGCCAGTGTGGGAAAAACATCACTACGCATGCGTACAACCTCTCTGCAATTTGATTGGCTGTTTCCCAAAGTGCTGTTGTCTGATTGGCTGATAGTCTGTTAGCCGTTAGTTTGTCTGTTAAAGACGTTTAAAAGTAACTTCGGTCACCATGGAAACCATGTGGATTATCTACAGCACTACTTTATAAATCTGTTTTCTGAAGAAAAACCTGAGATTAAACACCTCGGACGCCTCACCAACCGCGGGATACTGATATATATATATTACTAACCATGAAAGCAGCAGGACAACGTCAGGAAAACGCGGTGAAATTGGGCAAACGTGGCTAATGTTACCCAAAAGCAAGCAGTGAACTGAGGAGAACAGGTAACTATGTGCTCAGTCTGATTATCACCTGTGTTACACTTGTTCTGCTTTTGCATGTGTGCAAAGTGGTTGTTTTTCCACCATTTTCCACCTACAAATGCCACTCCCCTATGTGGTGAAATGTAACTAGGTAGATTTACTCATGCACTGTGTAAAGTTGGTACTTAAAGGTCCCATATTATGCAAATTTTCAGGTTCACACTTGTATTTTGTTTTTCTACTAGAACATGTTTGCATGCTGTAATGTTAAAAAAAACCCTTCATTTTCCTCAAACTGTCTGTCTGAATATACCTGTATTCACTCTCTGTCTTACACGCTCCGTTTTAGAGCATTTTGACGGAATTGCAACAGAATTGCGTAGCTAGGCAACCTCTCAGCCGCTGCCGCCATTTTAAAGTGAAAACACTTATTATATTTATAATATTTTATTGTTTTACTTTTGTTTTTGACGTTTTACTGGCATCCGGTAGTCTCTTTCAGTCCAAAATGGCGGAAGCGTAGCGTTTGGAACAATTGACTTTCACTTCTCAGCATCTTTGATTGCGAGCCAAGCCAATTAAAACAACATTTAAAAACTATTATATTTTAGGCAAATGATAAATAACAGAAGTGATCGAGGAATTTTTATGTCATTTTTTTATGTCAATAAGTATGTAAGTAATTTGTCATATATAATGTAATATTAATGAAATATTTGTACATATTTCATATGTCTTATATTCTCATTTCTTATTTTTAATTGTATTACTTATTTCTTTAGATATATTGAGTTTATATTGTAGCATGATGTACATAATTTACGTGTAACGTACATACTTTTTATTTTCTTACATTTCTTTATGTTTAAATAAGTGCAACTGTAACGCCCTAATTTCCCCCTGGAGATCAATAAAGTATTTCTGATTCTGTTTGTGTTTATGCAGAATGTGCATGAGCAGATCAATATTTATTCTTAGTCTTGGCACCAGAGGGAGACATATCATCAAAATGAGAGGAGGAAAATAACATTATGGCTGTTTTTATGAGCTTTAAGAGAGCTTTATGTTAAATTCCTTATTTAAATGTATGAGGTGACAACGGTTGTCAGTGTTTAATATATATAATTTTATCCTTTTATTGTATTTTTGAAATATAACTCCCAGGTGTACATATATTGCTTTTTTTATTGGTTTTATATGCTTTTGCTTTTAAAGTGATTCATCTTTGTACTGCATTTTATTTGTGCTCTCTGCTCATAAATCTAAATGTGTTTAGTGTAAAAACAAGAACAAAAAGCAGCCTTACTCTCTTTTCTATCTGTTAGCAGGCCGAACACATACGATAGCTCTTATGGAAAACCCATTATGATGATTTAGTGTCGCTCCATGAGCCACAATGCACCTGCACATTCTGATGTAGTTATTTCTATGCATCACCTGCCTATTAACTCCTCTGAAAAGTTATATAAAGTCCATCCCATACGAATATTTATGATCCTCCCAGATACATTCATATAAGTGCATCAATTTGTCAGGGAATATGAACAAAACACTTCAAATAAAGCAAAATATTTCAGGTTTTGAACACCTGTGTGGTGTTTACAGAAGAACCTTGAACTCTGGATGTTGTTGAAATAAGTGCTGTCAATCGATTAAAATAGTTAATCGCAATTCATCGCAAATGAATCACATATTTTTTTATCTGTTCAGAATGTACTTAAAAGGGAGATTTGTCAAGTATTTAATACTCTTATCAACATGGAAGTAGACAAATATGCTGCTTTATGCAAATGTATGTAAATATTTATTATTGGAAATCAATTAACAACACAAAAAAATTAAGAATATTGTCCAGAAACCCTCACAGGTACTACATTTAGCATAAAAAACAGTAACTTCCTTCTACCTCCACATAGACTCAAATTAAGCAAATATATTGATTCTGGCATTAAAAAAATTGATTTCAAAATTGTAAAAAAAAATCGCGATACATAGGTGAATACATTTTTTTCCCACCCCTAATAGACAATAGACTCCACGAACTCTCCCCTTATGGGACACAAGTGTGTGAATCAGTGATCACCTTTTAAGCCTAAACGTTGAGTGAATTACTGAAGCCGATGATGGCGATCCTAAATAAAGCCTAGAACGACCCTTTTAGCGCCCACACAGGATGCAGCCAACAACGGATCACTCTGTTCTGATCAGATTATGTGGGCATCTTTCCAACGGGCTGTTTACAGTTACTGTCAGATAAGGTTCGGTTTGCAGGTTGTTATAAATGAGAATCTGATTGCTATTTATTGGCTTATCTGGACTGGATTTTAACACCAGCTGATAACATAAACTGATACATGAGGCTGATGAGTTGTTGGTCATTAATAACAGCATATCTTGGTTCTGTCACTGTTTGCCTGTTGATGGTTTTATATTGACCTTTTACACAGCAGACATTTTTTTTGTTATGGCAGGAAAAGTACAGATAATTATTAATAATTATATTGGCTGAATTACATGTAAAAGGAACACAGACATCATTAGTTGTTGTTATTGATTAGACCTGTGCTCTTCCTGCTATGTCAATTACCACTGATGGAAAAGGACCCTTTAAATTACATTACAAAATGGGGCAAATGTATTTCTGTAAAAGTAAGCAAGTAGTAGCAAGTAAAATGTACCAAAGCATCAGAAGTAAAAGTATAATGATAATTAAGAGGCTTTGTAACTCCAGTTTTGGGGGAGTTAATGCTAGCGCTGCCGCCTCTTAGTCTATTAGTCGACTAATGGGTCATTTTGGTCTTAGTCGACTAAGATTTCTTTAGTCATGTTTTTCTTGCTGAATGACTTATTTCCAAGAAACTTACGAGCACATCTCTGGTGGTGCTTTTGTGTGATTCTTTGTTGAGAAACTTGGTTTCACAGATATGTCGATTAAATCCCTAACTGATTAATCGACTAATTGATAGGAGTATCGTCCCAGCTCTGATCTTCAGAGTAATTCGTTATTCTAGTCATCAGATGCAGTAGATTAAAGTAAAGTACAACATTTGCCTCTGGAAAAGCAGATATTCCCACAAATACTTGGAAATACTCAAGTAAAGTACCTAAAAATTGTACTTTAAGGTACTTAAGTAAATGTTACTTTCCACCTCTCTCTCTGAGAATTTATTAAACTTGTCCTTAAAAGTGATCTTGTTAGGTCAAAGATAGATGTGATGTTTTTTGATCCCAGACCAGATTGAACATCATGTTTATGTTTTTATTATTTCTGTATCCGGGGCTACAGTGTTTTTGTGTCCCATGTTAAGCTGCACGCTATTTCAGAGGCTTCACCGCCCTGGCAGGAAAAAAGAACACTTTAATGTAAACACTGGAGTACCTTTTTAATATCCTGGAATGTTTTTAGATCAAATGGGAGAATCTTAACGTAGGCACAAAAGTATCGGTCAAATACTAAACCTCCTGTAATGTGTTGGAGTACTGATGTTAAATCTTTCAGTGTCTCGGCTATGATTCCTGCTGCCCCCATGCTGCTGGTTCTCATTATCCTCCTACCAGTGAAGCTTTACAAGAAGAACCTCGTCATGTAAACTCACAGCGACACGCAAAAGTACACCACCACCCCCTGGAGACGCCTTCATTAGGATGGCTCCCAGATGTGAGAACATCAGCTCTGTGTTGCAGAGTCAGAAAGAAAACAAGCTCCTTGTTATCGCCACCTTCTTTAATTCTTCTTGGCACTTTAATTTCTCTAATATATAACTTTAAGTGCGTTTCTTTTAAAGGAGCACCTCTCATGTATCTTACTTTATGTAACCGTGGGCACGTCCCCGGAGATGTTTTTAAAGGAAGATTTACATCTTTTAGACTTTTAATTAAGACGGATGTGCACAACGTTGCTTTTTTAAGGTATGCTACTTGCTTTCTGGCAAAGATGGAAAGTATTTAACTAAACTAACTCAGTACATTTACTCAAGTACTGTATTTAAGTACAATTCTGACTTTACTTATATTTCCATTTTATCCTACTTTATACTTCTACTCATCTACATTTATTTGACACTTGGAATTAAAATACTCTTACATGTGTTCATTAGTGATTAAAAACTATTATAATACTCTATATTAACACGGTGAAAGGTTCTGCATAATGAGTACTTTTACTTTTGATACTTAAAGTACACTCCTGTACTTTTACCTGAGTTACATTTTGACTACTTTTTCCACCATAATACAATATGTTTCTCTGTTATATATAATATAATATATACTGTAGTGTATATATAACTTATATACATTAGCCCTCCTCATTCATTTCAATGAGGTCGCTGTGTCGTCCATTCAGACAGGATAAAATTTTCTTTTTAAATGTTTTCTATTGAAGTTATTAAGTGGTAAATATTTTACCTTTATTCTCCAAAATATTTTAAATTAATTCTCAAAATATTTTAAATTTATTTTCAAAATATTTTAAATTTATTATCCAAAGTATTTTAAATTTGTTCTCCAAAATATTTTAACTTTATTCTCAAAATATTTTGACTTTATTCTCCAAAATATTTAAAATTTATTCTCAAAATATTTTGACTTACTTTGACTTAAGTAAAGGATCTGAATACTTCTTCCACCACTGCGTGTTTACTTCTCTGTATTAATTTTATTTCATTTTGAGTGTACAAAACTAGAATACAAACACTCTTCAATGTCACGTGTGTGCAAATGGAGCACTTCCACTCTTAATGTGTTTATGTGTCCATATGTCTGTGTATTCAGGAAGTGGTTTCCTATCTCAGACCTCAGACTCCGGGAACAAACAGACGCTTAAAGCTCAGGAAGCCAGACAGCCAAACAGCCAAATTTATCTCATGTTCAATGTAAATCTGTGAATCTACAACAATGTGCTAAAAGAAAAGTAGGAAGCTGTTTTTACATGGGGAGAATTTAGAGGTATGCCTGTACTTTACTTGAGTATTTCCATTAATTCTTCTACTACTACAGTTTAGAGTGAAATAGATGAGAGTTCCAGCTGGCTTGACCGCACGTTACCACAATACGGTGTTCCAGCCTCTCGTCTGTTTTGGAAGGAATTTCAATTTCGAATCAATCACATTGTCCACAGGGAGAACGTTTTTTATCAAAGAGCTGAATGCAGGAAATTGTGAAAAGGAAGCGCATTGTTAAAGACAGGAAGTGCAGATGAATGTGGCTTTAAAATTGAGCAGCTTTCATCATTAAATGAGCTCGGGTGGAGCCTCATCCTGTGTCAGGGATTTAAGTGGCCCGTATCTTTCTATACATCACTCTAAGTCATTTTCCTTCATTTAGCCGATGCATTCAGTCCGTCTGTCCATCTCTGGAAACCCAAACATCCATTCTTCCTCCTCTGATTGACTCATTTTTTTAAAGGTTTGTCTTTGGCATCTGTAATGAAGAAACTTCGACGCCATAAACACCTTCGGCATCATTAATCAAACGAACAAATTTCTCGCTCGAGTTGAAATATTTGGCGCATCATTCACGGCATTCCCGTCGTCCGGGACAAATTTGCATCTATTCGCCTCTTTGCATTGACTTTGTAAGTAATCACGCCGCGCAAAAACGTTTTGCTTTTGGTGCGAATTCACCATTATTCTGTTCTTTGCAATGTGACATGCAGCAGATTGGATCTTTTGTATTGTCGAGAGGTGTTTTACTACTGAATTTAAAGACTCTAATTATCCTGTCAGACAGAGTTGAATCCAGCCAGCTACAGACTATAGCGAGAGTTCACGATTAGAGTGGAATTGCTGCCATTGTGCAATAATACTTAAATGATGTTTGTACAATAGGTGGTTCAAACTAATCCCGTAGCTCAACGAGGAAATTGACGTTCCTTTCATCGCCACCTCTCAGGATTTCCTATTAAGAGCTCAATCGAGATGAAATGTGTTATTGCGGCGCTGACGGCTTTTTATTTTCCCTTTTTCATTTCAGTCAGATCGAGGCCAGAAGCCGTCAGCTCCTCAGTCGGAGATATGAGACGGACGAATCATCATCCACAGTACAGAGATGTGTATCTCGCTGCCACTCTGCATCCAGAAGGAAGGCAACGGTTCCTGTTTTCCACTGTGAGTAAAAAAAGGAAAAATCCTGTGAAAGTGTTTTTCTAGTAAAAGGATATGACGAGGTTTAAGGGGTCTTTGGTAGTGATGAACCAGCTGAATCTGCAGCTCCTCTCAGCTTTACAGAGCTCTATAGTGAGTTTCAGCTCGTTGTTTATCTGTCCAGCTGCAACTTCACTGTTCTGGTTCACTCTCATTGCGTCATTCTCAGAGAAAAAGCTGTAAATACTAGGGCTGGGGACGATACATCCATCTCCTGACACGATACTTGGGTGCCGATTATTGCCGAAGTATTGCGATTCTACAAGTATTGGGATTCGATTATACAATTTATTGTGATTTTTGTTCACTTTTTTAACACTACACCATGGGAAAAAGTTTAATCATACACTTCTAGGGACTTTTACTTTGGAAAATATCTAAATTAATACAGTAAAACGTTTGATTTTCAGCATGTATGTAGTCCGAGATGTCCTGAAGTCAAATATATCAGTCATTGTCAGGCAATATTTATTAAACAGCAACCCAAAAATCAAAGAATAAAGACATTTCCCTCACAAATTAGTGGTATTTTCTTTTTAATTCATAAGGGACATGTAAACTAAAAAGACTTGACTCTACATGTTCAACCTGTGCTAAGAGCTGCTATTGTTTTCTTCTCCACTTACCAAAAAAAAAGGGCTGAAAGCAGCTGTGAAACATCACCAGAAAAACCTCCCGTTGCGTAAGACGTGTTTCTGTATATGCAAACAGAAAACAGCCACACATCATGTGAGGATACGAGGAATAATATTTATCTTTCTTTACGACGTGTGCAATATATATTACAATGAAATACAGATGACAGAATACATTACACTTAACATCTTTACAACAACAACATCAACACACATCTGGGAATGAGTCTCCAAAGAAGCCAGAGCAGTATTAGACCCCATTACAGACCCCAATGCAAAGCAACATCGAAACATTCCAGTCAGCCCTAATTTTCTGACATTTTATAGACAATAAATCAATTATCAAGAAAATAACTGGCAGATTAATTTGATAATTAAATAGTACCTTTTTTTAAAAAAGTGTTGTGACTGTGCTGTCACACATTTATGTGCATTTGTGTGTAACGCTGCAAATTTGGATAGTCTGATATACAGTATGATGGTAATATCAAACATGTTTTAACAACTCTTTATGAGAACGACTGGCAGCGACTGGACCTGAAGACAGATTAGACTCTTTACATATCACACACTGGATGATTTTATCTGTCGACCAGACTGGAACAGACCCGGTCCAACTTGGTCCCATCAGTCGTCACGCCCAAATCATATTCATAACCAGCTCAACAGTCATAATGTTGTAGAAGTTATCTTCGTTTTACCAAGTTAACTCACTGACTAGAATCTCAAAATCTGCAGGAAACGACCCGACAGCACCAGGGTCCATGTGTATAAAGACGTGTATGTTGACAAAATGAATCTCAGTGTAAACAGATGCTCTTATTCTAAAGAAGTTAAATTACAGCAAGACCATCACGCTAAGAGCTGAGGTTAAAGAAGTTTGTTTTGACTCCGTTTAACCTCCAAAATCTCCGACCTGGCAGACTGGAAACTCTTTTTCTAACAGCTGCGTGACGCACAAAAGAAACAAACACCAAACGTTGCCACAGAGTAAACTTTTCCACTCTGGATCGGACCAAAGAAAACAAGCTGTAGGCCTGATTTCCCCCCACCCCTCACATGAGATCAGACCTTCCTTCGCTGCCACAAACCAGCAGTTCATGTTGTCGTCTTAGCAAAGCAGACATACACAGGTAGTGTTTCCAGCGATCAGGATGCAGACGGGACCTGCAGGCAGGTTTTAGGGGGCGGGTTGAGGTCTCTGAACGGCTCCGAGAGGCGCGGACCCTGCAGGCGGGACAGCAGCGTGGTCCGCCGGATGCTGCTGTCCGAGTCCTGGTAGCCGAACTTGTTCCTCAGCGGGCGGCAGCACGGCAGGCTGCTGACGAAGTCGGAGAGGAGGTGTCCGCTGAAGATCATGTAGATCCAGGGGTTGCAGCAGCTGTTGAGGCTGGCCAGCAGGGCGGACAGCGTCACCGTGGTGTTCTCCGAGTCTGCAAGGAAACACAGATTTATGAGGCACGCTCTGAGATGTCAACAGCTACTCTGAGGTGTTTACTCTTCCTCTGGAGGGAGTCGTAGTGCAACTCTGAGTCAATGACCTGCCTGCTAAATGTTTATCCTCCCCTCCGGCACCAGTTTGAGCCTCTCGTGTTATCAGACGATTTTATCCTGCTATAGAAATTAGCTGCTGACAGACAATCCTCAGAACATATACCTTCTAATACACTGTGTGGTACGGAGGACAGAACCTGCCAAAATAAATAAATAAATGACTCAATACATAAATGTAGCAAAAATAATATTAGAAATAAATGTAGCCATTAATGAATTGATGAAATGTGCTATAAATTGATATTATCTGTTTTAATTTGCTTCTTTATTGTTTAGTTTCGACTATTTGTACGACAAAAAGACAAAAAGAACGATAACTCATTGTTCCTCATGTAAATGAATTCCTGCCGTGTTCAAAAAGCCTCTGAAAGCAGCACCTGGACTCTCACGAGTCAGTAAAACTGTCTTTGGAAACCATAATGAAATTCTTCAGGTGGGTGAGCAACAGCTCCTTCATCCATATCCTACAAATCTATATCCTCATCTCCATCATATGAAAATCACGCTTCACTGACTGCACAGATATTACATTTACTCTCTGGATCAGCCACATGCAAAGTTTCCAACTGAAATATTTCTAGAACATATTTTCAGTGTGACCTACCACACTTCACGGACTAACTAACCCAGATCGGGTATTATTCTACTATAGTAATGTCATGGTCTACCAGAATAAATGATCAAATATAGTTTAAAACGTTAAATGTACTTTAGAAGATGTTTTATAGAGACTATTTTCACTGAAAAACATCTTTCTGCTCAAAAGGTACGTTTTCACTCTCACTGGATGCAATCCATGTTGGATTTCTGGGTCAAACTGATGTCAGAATCTGAAACCTCGTGGTCGACTTACGTGAAAAAAGTGTCTTCATACATGATTCTAGGTGCTCTTTATGAGAACTTTTGGTCAATTAAAGCTAGTAAAAGTGATCATTAATGTCTTTTCCCTAATATGGATCAAATTAAAGTTTTAAAGGGACTGTAACTTTTTGCAGGTATGACTCTACCGGGTCGGTGTCCCATGTGCGCTCGCATATGCGATATATTTATGTATATATATATATATATATATATATATATATGCATATATTTTCCGTGTCTTGTGAAGTGACGGGGCTCCGCAGCGAGAAACGTTATCGTCTCCGGCACCCGATCGGAGACAATAACGTTTTTCTTCCTACTTCAGCCCCGGAGGCTGAAGCAGAAAGAAAAACAGTAGGATCAGCAGTGATTCATGGAGAGACCTTTGTCTGGTCAGCTAACATTACTGCCAAGCAGGTGAAATATAGAGTGATATTGTGGTTTTAGCTGACGTGTGACGCCTCACTGTTTTGAGCGATGCTCGTTCATGTCTATTTAGCACGAGCACAAGCGCGACGCCGACGCTGACTTTCGTTGACTTAACGGCCACAGGTGTCACTGATAACAAGCATTTCTGAAAGTTACAAACAGTCTTTAACAATTAATCCTCTCTAGGCCTCTAGAAACGTGTCAAATGAAACAACATGAGAAGCGAAACTTCACTCTTTGGTTGAACTGCTGACAGCTCAGACCTTTTAGTTTTGAAATATGTATTTTATGTTGAGGTCTTTGTGTGTTTCTGGTAAAATCAAGTTAAAAGGTAAATGACTGGTCAGGGAAGAAAATGTAACTACAGCCTGAATATGTTCTATGAGAGGTGTTAATGGTTCCTTATTGCAGTAAATCACTTGGTCTGAAGTTAGTGGAGAGGTTGAGCAGGTAGACTCACCGACCCAGGAGAAGGTCTTGTCCCACACCGACCACATCTGCACGGTGAAGAACGGCGCCCAGCACACCACGTACGCCAGCACAATCACGAAAGTCATCTTCACCGTGCGTAATTTGGCACGGGAGATGGTGCTGACGCTGCTCACCGAGCTGCTGCCGCCCATCAGGATCCCGTTCTTGGTGGTGGACTCCTGCACGCCCACACTCTTCCTGCGGGTCTTATACTTCAGGTTCGTCCAGATGGCGAGGCAGATGAGTCCGTAGCAGAACACGAGCACGGCCACGGGCACCAGGAAGATGCTGGCCGTCATCCAGGTGATGTAGGCGCGCAGACCCCACGGCTCCACAAAGTGTCCCCAGCAGTCGTACACCTCCGATCCTGGATGCACCTCGCTGAGGGAGAAAATGAAGTACTGCGGGATGCTGAGGACCAGGCTGCACGCCCACGTGGAGCCGATCATGATGCGTGCGCGCTGCGTCGGCTGCTGGAGCGACTGCAGCGGGTGGCAGATTGCGATGTAGCGGTCCAGGGTCATCATCACCATCATGTAGGTGGAGGCGAACATGCCCAACACCTGAAGGTGCTTCACGACGCGGCACAAAGCGTCCGGACCCGTGAAGCGGAAGGTGATCTTCCAGCAGAGCTGAGGCAGCACCTGGAAGAAGGCCACCACCAGATCCGCGAGGCTCAGGTGCTTCATGAAGAGGTGCATGCGCGACGGTTTCCTGCGGGTATTGTACATGGCCAGCAGCACGCTCACGTTGCCAACCACTGCAGCGACAAAGGCGAGGCTCAGCACGGTGATCTCCAGCTTGGCCACCTCCTCGTTGCGTCCGAACGGGTCGGTGTCGTTGTTGATGTTCCCAGAGGTCTCATGCGTAAAGTTTGTGCAGCAGTTGGTGCAGTTTGTGATGTTGCAGGAGCTCTCCGAGGTGAAGAGCATGGTGATGGTGGTCGCTTCTCCTCCTCCGGAGACTGTGTGGCTGCTGTCAAACTCCTGGATTACTCTCCCAACATGTGTGTTGTGATCACCAGGTTTTTTTGTTTTTTTTTATTATTTTATATAAAAGGGACCATGTAAAACATAAAAGTCACTATTTGATGCACTGATACTATGAGTTTTTTTCACAAAATTTTTCGAAATACTATACTATGACTTTTTTTCATGAAATATTTTGACATACTATACACTGAATTTTTTCACTAAATCATACCGTACCAGATTATAGCTTTAAACTAATTCACATCTGTAGTCCCTTCCTTGGCAGGTAAAAAAAACAAAGAAACATACTACAGTCATACAAGAAAGAACATACAAAACGCACAGCTACACACAATAGCACCTCACAAAGTATGCTTGTCAAGTAAAAAGCAAGTCCTGCAGACCATGGAATAAAGATCAGTGAGTACAGAGCTGAGCAGCTTTCAGCAGACGTTTTAAATTGGTTTTGAAAATGCTGATAGAGCTGCAGCTCCTCACATTGCGCGTGAATACACAAAATGTAAAAGTCTAAAAAAACAAAAAATAAAATCCACAAGTATGTATCCAACCGTGACGCACAGCAACTAACTCCTGGTTTGAATGAGAGCTGCTGCAGATCCAGCCTCTTTTAAAGGCTCCAGCCCTCCCCTCACCCACCCTCTCTAAACACACACACATACCACAGCCAACACACACACTTTCTCTTCCCTCCCACCCGCTTAACAACACACAAGATAAAGTGGAGCCCTCCGAGGGAAACCTCTGCTGGAAGTGTGTGGACAGAGGATGATGGAGGATGATTTTACCCATGATTACAAATAAACAGAAAACATTAAATGCCAAATGGAAAATAATAAATGCTCAAGGTGACTTCTTGTTAACAGTCAAAAAAGATATGACATTTACAATAAGATACTATAAAACAAAGAAAAGCAGCAAATCCTCACACCGGCAATATTTATAATCTGTTTATATTATGTTTATTTTTTGTTTATAGCTTATAGTGTATATTGTACATTGGTAGAATTTCAATTTTTTTATTCTTATTTTATTCTAACGTTTTTATCTATTCTTTTATTATTATACTGCTTACTTGCACCAACAAAACCAAAAGCAAATTCCTAGTGTATACCTCATACACCTGGCAATAAACACGATTCTGATTCTGATTCTGATTTGGGAGACTTGAACCACAAAATTCTTGCTATGTTTGATTAGGATTGCTTCTCTCTTGTCAGCTGATAGATTAATTAACATGTAATTTCCTCACTATATAGCTGCAACCACTCGATCACAGAGGAGCATACATGGGATGGATCTAATTAGCATCTAATTAATGCTCCTCCTCACCTGAATATTGATTTAGCCTTCTCTTTATTCTGACCATGACATACTCTGAGCGAGTCTGTGCGGCATTAATGTGTTTATGTGGCGATAACCTGATAACCTCAGAGACCGCGCTTGTTTTCTCAGCATTGAGCGAGAAACCAGTGGAAAACTCCTGCAGGCAGACGCATTAAATACAGCTGCCCTTCAATAATCAATGCAAAGTTTTCCTAACAACAATAATCTCCTGCAGTTCTCTCCTGAAGAAGCATTCTGAAATATATTAAAGTTTTTATCTTTTATCATTAACCTCAATGTATTCCTTTAAATTAAAAAAAACAAACCAATGAATTCACTATACATGAATAGCACAGAATAACTCACTAACTCTGAGTCAAAAATGTTTATGACCAGTTCTTTTTAGCCTACATTTGTTTATATTTTGGTCAATTGGTGCATTAAAAGTATGCCAAATTATCTATGAGCAGCTCCTGTTTGCAGTGTACCCATGAATGTGCAGTCAACTCTTACTGGATTACTGTGATACGGAAGAAAACTTTGTCTTTTTTCTCCGATTTCTAAGTTGATTTATTAACTAAATACCTTCAAATCTAAAGGAAAAGTTTGACATTTTGGGAAATATGCTTATTTAGTTTACTTACACCAGGAAGTCACTGGTCCCAACCAAGTAATAATCCAAAACACATGTAACTAGATGATTCTCAGGCAAGTTCTGAAGCATCTTTGCATCAGAAAAATGTCAGAACATCCGTTGCCCTGGCCCAAAAACAAGCGCCAAAAATATACACTCTCCGTGCAACACACAGAAGCACATGGCTAGTTATTATGCAGAATGACAGCGATCAGTTGGAACAAAGGATTTCATTGGTCAAACATATATTTCCACAGGCGGAAATCCGCTGAAATCGAAGTCTAAATATTTTTTCCTCTGCACGAATGTTCCACAGGGGTGTGCAAGCATTCATAAGAACCCTTAAAAAACAGTTTCTATAAATTTCCGTGCAAATTTAGCGGACTTTGGATTGGTTTGACACAGCTTTTAGAAGTGCACTTCGAGAGCACAGACATACGCCAAGACCGTGCTCTATATGTCAATGTTAACGAAAGGGAAAAATTCGGAATTCCTGTATCCGCCCTGTGGATTTTTTCGTGGCCCATGCTACACCTTAACCTCATGAAAACCAGGCCAGTAGTTTTTCCATAATCTTGCTGACAAATAGACAAACAAACCAAACCAAAAACATAACCTCTTTGGCGGAAGTAAATACTAATACTGTTATATTTTTATAAATACTTCCTGCTCTTTTTTGCTAAATGGGAACAATTATATTTGTTGTGCAAAACGGCTTCACGAGACTTTGAATCGCCGTCGTCCTTTGTGGCAGAATGTTGTCTTCCCGCTGTCCTCTGATGCTGGAGTAAATCACTCCATGATTCCTCGCACTCGCTGCCTTACAAGGCCACAACTTAGTATCTTAATGTTCAATCTATATGCAAGAAGTGGGAAAGGGATTTGGAAGTCACAGAGGCCGACTGTGTTTGTCATGTCAAGTAGTTGTGCAGAGGCCGTGCCAGCTGCTGATGCAGACCATTACATAATGCGTTGTGGTTAAACAATGGTGGGTAATGGTCGCGGCTGTCAGGAGTTCCAGATTTATTGCGCTGCGATTATGGAACCTGTCTGACTCACATAATTATGACACATAACCCAGGCTGGTGTTCACACTGATAAGAGCTCAGATACTGGCACATGTGTTAGATACATGTAATCAATCACAGTTATGTCACCAAAATGACTAAGAATACATATTTTCCCACTTGGTTTGGCTTCATTCCACATAAAACAAAAAATATAACATGGCCGTCATATACTTCCATCATAATGTTCACTTTCACAATTTATTTTAATGAATTCATTAATGTTTAATTCTTATTAATGACTAGAAGAACTTGACACACAGTGCTGAGCAGCATCTCAAATTAATCTTCAGGTTCCCAGCTTTCAGATGACGTACACCACTTCTATGTGACATCTATTGTTAACCTGCTATCTGCCCCTAAAGACCTCCTGGTCCCCCCTAAAAAAGACTAAAACGGGTCCATGAAAAAGTGGGTGGAGTGGAAAAGGTTAAAGCCCTTATTAAAACTAAAATGTTTTCTTCAAAAGACTAAAACTAAATCCAAAATCAAGTGCCAAAATTGAACTGTTGTCACTTTGTCCCAGGATATCAGAGTTCGTCCTTAAATTATTACAACAAATCAACATTTTACTGACCAAAGATGTCGCTGAATCATGTTTGTACGTTTATCGATCTTTAGGCGATTCATAGATCATCACTTTCTCATTGATTTGCG
The DNA here is from genome assembly GCA_916701655.1 of Sebastiscus albofasciatus. Taxonomy (NCBI): domain Eukaryota; kingdom Metazoa; phylum Chordata; class Actinopteri; order Perciformes; family Sebastidae; genus Sebastiscus; species Sebastiscus albofasciatus. Next base: position 38,600 of record CAKAOI010043395.1, on the reverse strand, counting down.
TTGGTATCAGGATGTTTTCCAGGTGAATGATTGGTTTGAAGCTACAACACTATCAGGACTCACAGATGTGGCCATTTCCTGCAGTGAGACTGTATATAAATCCCACTTATTGCCCCATTGAGTTTAGCTCTCACTGTACTTTAATTAACTCTACATTATCCCAGCCAGTCCACTGGGCTTCTCTATTATCTCCCCGGGTCCTGTTTGGACAGTTCAATACTACAGTAATTCAATACTAAGTCAACAATAGGCTCTTGGGGCAGAATCTGAGGAGCCACAGAGGGTAAATAAAGAGGAAATACAGCAGCGGGAGTGAGAACGGATATGAACTGAGCTGCCAGAGAGACGTTAAAGTAACAAACCACAGCGGAAAAATAGATCAGCAAATTCAGTCAAAAGTCAAAATTTAAAGACGTATCAGCAGTTTTATTTTATTAATTTATTAATGTCATTAATTAGATTAGGATTTCACATTTAAAGGTATAATATGTAACTTTTCCATATTAAAATGTCTGAAAACATGAAACATGCAAGTTTCTACTAGGGTTGGGACGATACATCTATCTCCCGATTCAATATGTATTGGGAATTTAAAGTATTTCAATTAGATATTACAATTTATTGCAATTCTTGTTAACTTTTTTAACACTAGACCATGGGAAAAAGTTGAATCATACACTTCTAGGGACTTTTACTTTGGAAAATATCTAAATTAATACAGTAGGAATGTTTAATTTTCAGCATGTATGTAGTCTGAGATGTCCTGAAGTCAAATATATCAGTCATTGTCAAGAATTATGTATTAATCAGCAACCTAAAAATCAAAGAATAAAGACATTTCCTTCACTATTTTAACATGACATACTTTAGGAGCTTTTCTTATAATCAGTAAAACTCCATCTGTCAACAGAGTTTCCCTCTATAATGAATACAAAACCCAGATGAAGTAAATAGACTCCAAAAATGGAAGTAAAGTACCAGCACCTCAAAACTGTAGATCCAATTTCTTCCTCATGCCGTGTGGAAGTGCTTCATAATTAGATGTGTCTCAGCTGCAGGACTTTGTCACGGCGGAAACATCAAAAGAATTAGCGCCACTTGGTTTGAGTGAGATCAGCCAGAGAAAACTTCCCAGCCTATATTTAGTGTCGATCCACTCAAGTAGGTATTGTTTTCTCTGCATGTGCAGAGTGCGAGTGACGTATGTGGGAGCTGATACTATAGAAAGAGCTATTTACACGTCTGACCTCACTCCGTTATCCTCCTCTAAAATCCTTGAGCCGCCAATAGATTACATATCATGTTTAAAGCTGTCACATGAATGGACACTTAAACAATAAAGAGGAAGCGCTCAGAAGGCCACTTTATTCTTTGTTTGTTTATTAAACAGTATGAGAGCACTTTGTGTATTAATTTGAGATTTTCATATTCATTTTAATTGATTTTTTTTATCATTGGATGCAAAAAGTTTTTCTCCGTAGGGTGTTTATTATTTCTAAACTTCTAATTTTTGTATACAAAATATAATATACAGTAAGTATGAGTGTTGTCACAATACTGGAATTTCTAACTTCGATATAACATCTTAAAATATATCGATATTGAATACCATTTTCGATAACGCAAGGAAAAATTAACACAAAATTGAGGGTATTTTCGATTTTTATTAAAAGATAAATTCTTTGATATTTTTAACAACACTTATAGGTATCTAATATTGTGACATATAATACTATATCAGTCACAGGAGACATTTTACTGTTAATACTAAAACCTTTACTTGTAATTGAGTATATATTTTTTTTAAATTGAGTATATTTTATTGCTTGTAATGGAAACCCGGACTCCTTTTAACCGTGCAAATAACCAGATTTTGGATGAAGAAATATTGTATTAACAGACATTTTGAACGCTTATTCTGTTATGACATCATAAACACATAATAAAACAGAAATACCGACATATTCTGATGATTCACCGTGACCAAGATAACAGTAATATGACCGGCTGATCTCAGATCTGTGCAGGAGAACTAATTAGCATCACTAAATAGCAGTCAATGTTTGTTAGACTGCTGTAGAATATCATTTCTTCACTTCACGCTGTACATTATAACATAAAACCAGTCAGATATTTGCTAAAACGTAGGCAGAAGGTGATCATATTTAGCAGTCAATCAGCACAACGTGACACATTCCCACTCGCCGGGTAGACGGGAAGTTAAAAGACAAAACAAACGAGTCGGAGCACTTCCTCGTTGCTAAAAGGTCAATATGTCACTCTCGTATTCATGTGATCTGCCTCCTTTGTATGAGTTGTAAATGTGACAACACCTTCCCGCTCTGCTCCGTCTGCTTCCTGCTCCTCTGTTATGTTTCTTCTCCCCGTTGAGGAAGTGAGCTGGCAGGTTGATTGTGTGTGTTTTCTTAAGTTTTCAACAAGAAGTCACACCATGTACCAACCTTATATCCACACTCTGCTTCCTCTGGTGCCCTTTAACTCTATTTTAATTGGTTTCATTTTGGCAATGCTGGTTCGACCACCACTTTGATTCAGACTGAAATATCTAATTAAGTGTTTGATTGATTTTCATGGCCTTTTGTGCAGACGTTTAGGGCTGCAACTAACGATTATTTTCATTGTCGATTAATCGGTTGATTATTTTCACTATTATTCGATTAGTTGTTTGGTCTATAAAATGTCAGAAAATAGTCAAAAATGACATCCTCAAATGTCTTGTTTTGTCCTCAACTCAAAGATATTCAGGTTACTATCATAGAGGAGTAAAGAAACCAGAAAATATTCACATTAAAGAAGCTGGAATCAGAGAATTTAGACCTTTTTTTGTTCTTAAATATTTACCCAAACCAATTAATCGGTTATCAAAATAGTTGGCGATTACTTTAATAGTTTACAACTAATCGATTAATCATTGCCGCTCTTCAGACATTATATTATTATAGCTAATGATATAATGATAACTGATACCATAACCCATGTCCAGAGCTACAAAAATAAACCTTAATGTTTTAGTATTTAGTCTTCGAGTCACATTATGTTTATAACAGGGCTGTCAATCAATTAAAAATATTTAATCATGATTAATCGAACATTTTTATCTGTTCAGATGTACCTTAAAGGGTAGATTTGTAGTATTTAATACTCTTATCAACATTAGAATGGGCAAATACGTTGCTTTATGCAAATGTATGTATATATTTATTATTGGAAATCAATTAACAACACAAAACAATGACAGATATTGTCCAGAAACCCTCACAGGTACTGCATTTAGCATAAAAAATATGCTCAAATCATAACATGGCAACCTTGGCCAAGCCAAAATTTAGCGTAAGCTTGGAGCGTTATTTAGCCTCCTTCCCGACAAGCTAGTATGACACGGTTGGTACCAATGGATTCATTAGGTTTTTCTAGTTTCATATGATGCCAGTATCTTCACTCTAGCTGTAAAACTGAGCAGGCTACAACCTAAAAATCACAAGTTGCATTAATGCGTGAAAGAAATTAGTGGCGTTACAACATATTTACCTAAACACGTTATTATGGTGTAAACTTTGACAGCCCTAGTTTTAGTATTTCCCCATACCTATTCTTTAGTCGTTGAGTCACGTTTTGATTATAAGTTTACCCACTTCAAGTTTGCTAGTTGTGATTTAAGTGGATGTTTTCACAGGTGATAAAAGTCAGTTGTCTGTCGTCTAAATTGTTTCTCCCTCCTTTCATTAACTGTTACGTAAACCAGGCAGCATACATTTTGTCATCAGTTAAAAGGCAGCATTACTCTGAAGCTGCCCGATGATGAATTGATGAATATTCAACGAACGGAAATGTAAACAACCAAACCTCTTATCTTCAAGTTCTTTGATTGCATATTTACATAAAGAGCCATTTATTACCTTCAATTTCTATCATTCATATGTATGTTCAGTATTTCGCCAGCAGCTGCCTCAAGAGACAATCTTCCTGTTTTGTTGAAGGGGTTTTAGAGCTGCTGCTGCCGTAACAGAATCTGTGAGTTCATCTTCAACTTAAAATAAAGTCTTACTGACAGATTTTGTTCTTCATGTTGCTGCAACACTGTAAAACCCTCAGACTGTTTCTAGTTTGTGGGACTCGTGATATTTTGGAAACAGCAGACTTCAGCTGTGGTTAAGTTTGAAACAGTGCGCACACTTATGTGAGGATATTTGAGGACTAATTGTGTTCCTTTACATTCTCCTTTACCCATCCCAACTATACCCCAACCCCAAAATGTACCTATACTTTAACTAAAACCTAATTTCAATGTAGTCTAAACCTTCAAACAGCCCTTTGAAGAAGTAAGGACCTGACAACATGTCCTCAAAAGATAGAAGTGCAAGAACAGACAGAAACACATCCAGGCTTATATATTAGTCCCTGAAAAACACATGCAATTATTATTACACACATATGGACCTTTCTGAGAATTGTTAATGGACTTAATTGGTGTGATTTAAGTTGACAGCCGGTGAGAAAGAAACGATTAGTAGCACTTTAGCTGACTGTTTTCATTAAACTAATGAAGCAATCAATATGCTCCACAATACTCAGAACACGAAAGCGTGAATTCATTCAAACGCTCTGACGTAAAGAGTTTAACATAAGTTGTTGTTCTTCTGGTATTGATCTGTTTTATTCTGGAGTTCTGAGGACATACTGGGAAAGCACATTTGCAGATAAAAGATATTTTTTTCAAAAGATAACATGCCTCCAAAGTTGTTATTCTAATAGCTGAAAATGTATAAACATTTTTAATGGATCAAAATGCCCACAGTGATCATGTGACCATTACATTTGCCAGATTAAAAAAAAAAAACAATCCAGATCATTAGTTTGCCCCTACACTAAGAGTTCCTTTAAATAAAAACCTGTATCTGCCTCAAAAACCTGTAATTTCTTACAGTGACAGCAGGATATTGATTATATAAAAGCAGATATTGTTACAATATTTTAATCAATTGAACTGACCATTTTTAGGTCAGTTTAGCCAAGTTTGCATTCATACTACCGCCACTTGGAGTGGCAAAAGGTAGACAACCATTTGTCTGTTGTCTTTTAGCCAACTATTTTAACTATTTTTAACTATTTTAACCCTATTTATCCATCACTTTTTGTCATCTATTTTAATGTTTTTTTAGCTAACTAGTTTAGCCATTTATCCATTACTTTTAACTAGCTATTTAAACTATTTTAACTAACTAGTTTAGCCATTTATCCATTACTTTTAACTAGCTCTATATTTAATTGTTTTTGTGAACTATTGTTACCGTTTTTCCATTACTTTTAACTAGCTATTTTAACCATTTATTTGTTACTTTTAGCTAACTATTTTAACTTTTTAAAAGTATTTTAACCATTTATCCATTTTCCTTTTAGTTAAATCGCTAATTTTGTGGATTTTTTACATTTTTTTTAGCATAATTTTCAATTATCTCATTAATTGAGCTGCTCCACAATCTTTCCATGTACCCGCTGGAGACTCCATAAGTACCCTCTGAGGTACCGCTGGTTGTGAATCACTAATATACTGTAGATGTTCTGGGAGTTTGGGAGCCCCGTTACAGCAGAGCAATGTCAACGAGAGGCTTTATTATGTATACATTTTCTATATAATACCCATCATATTATGTTTCCATAGCATATGTTTCCCTCTCTCTCATCTGCAACCGCTTATCCCGTTAGGGGTCGCGGGGGGGCTGGAGCCGATCCCAGCCGACATTGGGCGAAGGCGGGGTACACCCTGGACAGGTCGCCAGTCCATCGCAGGGCTGACACACAGAGACAGACAACCATTCACGCTCACGCTCATTCACACCTACGGGCAATTTTAGAGTCAACAATTAACCTAACATGCATGTCTTTGGACTGTGGGAGGAAACCGGAGTACCCGGAGAAAACCCACGCTAACACGGGGAGAACATGCAAACTCCACACAGAAGGGCCCCAGGGGGGATTCGATCCACCACCACCACCGTGCAGCCTAGCATATGTTTCCATTGCATGTATTTTGGGATGTAGGTTAATGACTCAATCACCGCTGGTATGTGTTATTACACTGACGCACAGATATACATTATCTAAATTTACACCACTATCTATAGGAGCTGTTAGATTATAATGTGACAGTATGGACACATGGTGTGTTCATGTACAGAGCTCAGCTAGTGTGTCTGGGCTGAGTCAGTGGTGAGTTTGACTGCCAGACATGAAAGGACATTAGCTTGTGTGTGTGTGTGCAGTTGGCCGTGCTGAGAGGATGATAACCGGTTAGTCTGATCAGCCGTTTAACACTGAAATGTGTCTGAACTGATAAAGCTGTGATCTCTGCCAAACACTTATCCACTTCATGGGTTCACTTCACGGAGACAGAAAGTTGAACTTGGCTCAGGTTTTGTTCAAAGTCAGCAGAAAATGATTTGGCCAATTAAATACTTTTAAGCAGACAAGCCAGGAATCAGTCTTCGGGGTCAAGTCCATGTCGAGCTAATTCTTCATTAGCAAAGTGCAAAGTCAAGATGAAGTCTTTCATGTCTGTAAATCCTAACAATTAAAATGACATTGGTTTCAAAGCTGTTAATGGTGATTCCACTTAACCTACACACATTATAACTTATTTATTGCTTTTTCTTTCTGGGAAAAATGGACACTTAAAAAGTTTTTGCTTTGAACTCTTAAGACAAGTCAAGTTTCAAGTGTTTAAGTTTATTCGGTTTATTATAACAGAAGTTTTAACGTAAGCTGAGAGCCCTGCGATAAAACAGGAAGTCCAGTTTGAATGACAGATCTGTGAATTTGACAGTTAATCAGACGCCACAACACTGCTCAGAGTTTTTATAACTCGTTAAAATTATCACAGCAGCAATTATTTCATGTTTCGTCGCAACAGTAACAAAGTAAAGAGTAGAAAAATGGCATTCAATTCACTTAATAATCTACCAGGAATGTGCACTTGCTCGTATTTGATGGACAAAGATCAGACTTCAAGGATTTCCCTTTTTATTGAAACGAAAACAGCAACAAACTGTAATCACATCAAATATATTACAGCAATATAGTCCATAGAAATGAATTTGCTCTTATGTAGGCCTATAAACAGATGAAAAGATTGACTGTAGCCTATGTCAACATATAAAATAAAAGTCCTGGCTTTGTTGAGACTGTCTCTGAGTTTTAGTACCCTGGACAGTACACAGATGCTGGAATAATTTAGTCGCCCAGCTCTACATTAGACAGAGCCAATTCCATGCTTTGTGCTAAGCTAACCTGTAGCTGTAGCCTTATATAAACCGGACAAACATAAGAGTGGTATCGATCTTCACATCTACCTCATAATCCCCAAAACGTCAAACTATTCCCTTAAGTTTGATTAAGGATTAAGTCTTCAGTTTTGGTGAAAAGGGGTCTAAACTGAGCAAATCAGAACAAGAAATACTCAAGTGGCTGTAGTGAATTGTGTTTGTGGTCTATACTGGATTGTCCACCTGTCTGTTTTGTTTTTCCGACCCCAGCCTCATTCATTTAGGCCAACCCAATGAAATTGAAACGTAATTAATCCATGTGTGGAGGGTTAACAATGACTCTGGGTTCATTAACACAGTGACAATTTGATTTAGGGAAGCAGAGAGGAGGCGGGAGATGATGAGAGTGGATAGTGAAAGACCTCTTAATGCATTTACAATTGCAGTTCACTGGGTTTGTCTGAGGAAGAAAGCAAAAGAAAATAAGGCGTTTGTGACGGTTGATGTTGCAGTCAAAACACTTCCATTATAGCAAGTTGATTATATACTTCAGAAAATGTTAAAGAGCTGCAGGTTTCGTCGGTGACCGCTCAGACTGAGAACAGTTTCCATGGTGAACACTCTGCTGATGAAATGTGGTGCATATGAATAAATAAGAACATTACTTTACTGCATGCTCACAATAATATATAAGGTGTATATATATATAAGGTATATATAAGGTATGTGGCCTGGTTGGGAATGAATGTTGTGACCCGTAGTTATGTCCGTTTCTACAGTAGAAACGCAGCATTCGGCAGTGGTGGAGGAAATATTCAGATCCTTTACTTTAGTAAAAGTACTTAATACCACACTGTAATGTTGTTGAAAGTCTTGTGTTTGTTTGCCGGACACTTGTCGGAGCTGGCCGATGCTACGCTATGATTGGCCAGTCTGCGTTTGAAGGGCGCAACTTAGCAAAGGGTCAATTACCTACAGTTTTTCTGCAAACTTGCTGTTCCTCCTGTCATGTAAATCCCATCCAGAGCGACGTCCTTGTATTTTAAAGTGGATCTGGAGTTTTTTTCTACATGACGAGCTGCTTGTCCTTCACGTTTTTGCTGATCTGATAAATGGAAACATGCTGGCACCAATGTATAAGCCTATTTGGGAACCAATATAACGACAGAAAAGTATAGGACGTATTCTCTTTTGAGCCCCGTTTCTTAGCCTCTATTTGTTTGCATTTTGGCAAACTGTCTCCTGTTTGCAGTGTACCCATCTACCCAACTATCACTGGATTACTGTAATACTGAAGAAAACTTAAAAAATGTGAAGATTCTCAGGCAAGTTCTGAAGCCTCTTCTATTTCTATGATTGTGTGATGTGATGATTCAGTCGCACTCTAAACAAAACATGATCTGAATCTTCCACCAAAGTTAAATAACATCTGTCGTGTTGTATGTGAGGCATTTTCTGCAATTAGTGATCGATTTGTTGCCATGGTACCAACGTCTCTTTAGTGTTTCAGATAAGAACAAGCATGACTGGAATGTGTCCCTTTTCCTGATGTACTCTAGAGATCCCATTCAGTCCAGGAGTTTCAATCACTCAGTCTAACGTATATTATCACAGTCCAAACATAAAGATTAGTTTATTTTGTTCCTAGTGTGACCTGATTTTTTTTTTTTTGTTATATAATAAAACATGTGAGATTTTTTTGAGGGGGGGCTATGTTTTTTGTTCAGTAGAGTTCACGCTGACATGGCCACACTGCCCCAGTGTAATCCCTCCACTGGGAATACTGGAATGTGGGAGAAGGGCCGTTTATTTTCAAGAAGTGTGGCAATGAAAGGGGAGGAGGTGTTTTGTGATGGAGCTGACAGAGAAAACAACACTTAAAACCAGGCTGCAGACCCCCAGCGAGACCCTGCGCAGGATAAGAGGGTACAGAAAATGGATGGATGGAAACAAATTATGTGAAATGCGGCGTGTTTACCACTCATGATGACCACTAGAACTGTGATGCACCGCCACTCCAGCTTCAGTTCCCTTCAGCAAAACGTCACATCACATCACATTATCACATTATTTTCTTATATACCTGAGAAGACCTTGAGAGGATAATTGTGTACTTAGATATCTGAAAAGCACAGAAAAGCAAATAATTAATGCAAAGGGAAACAGGAGCCGGGTGGCACGAGCTTTGTTGTTGTGTCTCCCGCTAACGTTGATTTCTTTTAACATGATAAGAAATGTGAAAATGTCTAAGCTCTTGAATTCAGGCTTTTCAAGATGTTGTGGGTGTTTGTAACCAAGATCCCATAATATTAAAGAAGCCTTCACCCAGACAACAAACTAGAAGAGGCTCTTCAGATTTAGCTGCCATGAATAAGATATTTCCTTAACCATAAAGACACCGGAGGCGTTACGCACAAACAACCCGCAAATACGAAAAACTCAAATATTATATGTCTAGGGCTTTTATTGTGAAAGGTCAGAACAGAAGGAGTGGATCTTTTGTCAAGGTTGAAAGGAATAATAAAGATGCTGTCTTGGTTCGGACGATACGTATCATGACACAGGGGTAAATATTCTAAATATTGCATAAAAAACTGCATGGTTTTTGCCATGTCTGTAAAGGGGAGACTCGTGGGTACCCATAGAACCCATTTACATTCATATATCTGGCATCAGAGGTCAAGGGACCAGTTTTTCCTCTCCAAATTTTAGTGTAGAGTGTTATTAAACCTCCTTTGCAGCAAGCTAGTATGACATGGTTGGTACCAATGGATTTCTTAGGTTTTCTAGTTTCATATGATACCAGTATCTTCACTCTAATTTTCAAACTGAACCCGCTACAACCTAAAAATCACAAGTCATATAATGCGTTAAAGAAATTAATGGCAACATATTTGCGTTAACTTTGACAGCCCTACTTGTTAGATAATGTAATGTTGACAAACTGCATAATTTGCAGTTGATAAAATGTAATAAATTGCAATATATCTTATTGTTTAAAATCGCAATAGCATCGTATCGTACAGCCTCTGGTGATTCCTACACCTAGTACATACCAAATACATGTTCAAAAATACAACTTCTTTTGATATTTTTACAGCAAAAATAAAGTCCTATAAACATGTTTTTTTAAAAGTTAAGAACTGTTTTTTAACCTTTGACTTGTTTTTCAAACCTTTAACTCTTTGGTTTAGGGGGACCCCTGAGGTTTGAGGAAATTTGAACCCTGTGGCCAATCGCTCAAATACCCGTTCTCTTTGAAGGGCTTTGCTCAACCTCACTGGGTCGGTATAAATCACTCACTTTCCAAACATCCATTTTCCCAGCCTGTTTTGGAGCCCGTCCAGTGTTTTACATGTGCTTTTACTGTGTATGTACTTGTGTTTGTGTTGTGTTGCGTTTATGATGGAAGGCGGTACATTAGAGCCGGACTGTGGCACGGGATGTTTACATCTGGAACATCAGTGGGCCGAAGGGGGTTCGGGGTCACATCCTGTTCTATATGTCAACGTGCTCTCCCACCCTCTCACTGTAACGCCGTCACGCTCTGATTAGGTTTTTTTTATCTACTGATGCCACCTCGGTGATTTGTTCTCACTTGGGGATTCATACATGTGTACAAGATGAATGTAGTTCAAAGATGGGAGGACACAGTGGTTGCTCTAGATCTATTTCCTGTCCTCGTAGGGTGAAAAGATTTATAGATGTATGTTGATCCCGGGGAGCACGAGGGAGCGCTTTTCTTTGTTGTGTCATGAGAAACGATGAGGATGAACTGACATGAGGAGTACATCAAATATGCAGCTGCAAACTGAGAACGTAAACTTTATGTTTCTGTTTTCACATCAGTTGTAGTTTGCTGGAATTTTGTTAAAGTAAAAGTGCTGCGTTGAAAATGTTCCTTCAGCAAAAGTATGTCAGTATAATCATGAAAATTAATTAAGTTTTAAAAATAGGAAAATGTCCCCTGTGACCGTTGTACTATTATATGTTCTATCATTAGATTATTATTACTCGTGCGTTAATATAAAGGCAGGATTTTACTGTTGGTTGAGCTGGAGCTCATTTTGAACTATTAGCTAAAGATTATTTTCATTATGGATTAATCTGTTGATTATTTTCTCCATTAATCGATGACACCTTCACAGTGTTCGTTTTGTCCAACCAGCAGTCCAAACCTCAACATTATTACTAATACATTCATACTGTTAAAAGGAAAAGCAGCACATCTGGAACCATCAAATGTTTTCACATTAAAAATGATAATAAACCATCAAAATAGCTGCAGATTCATTTTCTGTCAATCAACTAATTGATTAATGGACTACTTGTTTCAGCTGTACTTGGGGGAGTTGTACTGTTGGGGAGTGTAATTTATAACATAACATTTTATAAACTCTTTGTATGTTTTGTGTGTAAAAATCTTTACTAAAGCTGTCGGATAAATGTAGGTTATTGGAGTATAAGTGGTAGGAAAAGAAAGGACTCAAGTAAAGTACAAGAACCTCAAATTTAAACACAGTACTTGTCAGCAAGTAGTTAACAGTGTAGTTTTTGTGTCCTGTCACTCTCCACTGAAGCCTCGCTAAGCTAACGTTAAGCTAGCAGTTGAAACGGCTCAGAGTGAAGTGAAAAGACACTTTGAAGTTGGCTCGGTGCGTCGGGGGGGTCTTTGTGATTTGTAACAGCTGTTAAGAGAGTATTTCTCTCAGACACGTTTCCTCGCTCAGAACAGTAAAGCCCTCAGGAAATCAAATCTCACGGGAGTCTCCAGCTGTAAATATGTCAGACTTTCACCAGCCGAGAGCTTCTCACCTGGAAACAAAACACAAACACGCTCGCATGGACGGAGTACGACACAACGGGACCCCTATAGGCACAGACCCCCTAATCCTTCTGCATGATTCACTTTGATAAAGTCGTTTTGAGTGTCTTTGTAGTCATTTTGAGTCACTTTGTAGTCGTTTTGAGTCTCTTTGTAGTCGTTTTGAGTCTCTTTGTAGTCGTTTTGCATCGTTGTAGTAGTTTTGAGTCTCTTTGGAGTTGTTGTGCATCGTTGTAGTAGTTTTGAGTCTCTTTGGAGTTGTTGTGCATCGTTGTAGTAGTTTTGAGTCTCTTTGGAGTTGTTGTGCATCGTTGTAGTAGTTTTGAGTCTCCACAATACGTTTCCTCTCCATGACAGAGTTAGCATGCAGCTTTAGCCGTGATGTCTAGCTCTGCTTTTCCTGCAATGTGTGAAACCCAAAGTGTTTCCATACTTTACTGTGTGTGTAGTGTTTACCACTTTGGATTTAACATGGGAGGGTGCAGGTCGTATCCACGCAGACCCTCCGCCGCTTTCTACTTTCTTGTTTCAGCTCGCTGCGGTTTGTTTCGGTTGACGGATACGGAACGGATATGACGTCACGTTACTCAGACTACAACAATAAAAGCAGTAACTTCCTTCTACCTGCGCATAGACTCAAATGACGCAAATATATTGATTCTGGCATTAAAAAATTGATTTCAAAATTGTAAAAAAAAAATGTGATACATGATTTGATTTGATTTGATTCATTTTCCCACCCCTAGTTTTTAGTGTGTTTGAGAGAGCAGGGAGTAAAAAAAAAGCAGGCAGAGATTTAAAGCTTATTTCAGTCTGAGTTAATCGTCTGAAGTGAGAAGGATGGACTCTCTCTCTCCCAGACGTGCGGGGAAGCTTTTGGCTTTTCCTCAGCTTATTTTTAAAAGCTGTGAATCCCCAAAAGAACAGACAAGCAGCTATACGTTGTGTATCTTTGAGGTTGCGTCTTGACGATAAACGACTCTAATTGAGCATTTAGATATCGAGCCTGCAGCAAATTGGCTCCACACAAATAAGACAATATACCACCCACATGCTAAACGGCCCACTCGTTGCTGGCCTTGAACTGTGTTTGTGTCTGTTTCAGGATGCTCTCGCCTCAGGGCCAATCCACTCTGTTTGTTTGAGCAGAGCTGCAATAATCTCTTTAAGCCCAGGCTGGTTTGTTCAGTGAATATGATGAGTTACACTAAGTAGTTTACACACAGATACACAAAGTAGAAAATATTAACATTTTCCCAACAGAAAAAAAGTTATATGACAGATGGAAATTCTGCATTTCTTACATTTATCTTTGTATTTACGAGTCAATTTGCAAAATTTTCCTCCAATGTCACTTACAGTGTGTAGGATTTGGCGTCATCTAGTGGTGTGGTTGCAGATTGCAACCAACTGAGTACCCGTCCTCTCACTCTTCCCTTTCCAAGACTGCAGTAACGTGAGCCGCCGAGTGTAAAACAGTGGTAACGCCGTTGGCCATCCTTACCATACTAATGCTACTCATGAGTCAAAACGCAACTATTTTTGCTAAACTAATGCTCATTTCCCCGCAATTTATAGCTGCACAGGAATTTTTAGAACGTTTTTCAGACGTTTCTTTCGTATTTTGTTTGGACTGTCGAAGTCTGTTTGGACTTTTCAGGCTCTCTGCTCTCCTTGACGCCATTAGATAGAAAACTTTTTCTGGACTATACAGAGCCTCGGGAGGTGAGCACTATATACAATTTATGTTGTTTTCTGTGTGAAGTATTCCTTTTAAGCAGGTTTAATGTCTGCCACCTTTTATTTTGGTTTAAAACCTGAACTATTAATCTCAAGGAATTTTAAGGTAATATCTGAACTGTCAGCCTTGTCTTTTGAAGGCAGTTTTTCTGAATTTCACTGCTACTATATAGAAGATGACTTTTATTCTTCTATAGCTCCCTCTCTGTCTGAACTTTCTGGGTGTTCTTTGTGGTCATTACCTCCATGAACAGCAGTAAATTACATCTAAAGTAGCTAAATGTACACACACACATATGGTCTCGACTTCTGCCCAAAGCCCCTCATAGTGATTAAGTGTTTAAGGTCCGCTACCGATGAACTGCAGGATTTCTGTGATGGATCAGCGTAGAATCTCATAAACCTTACCCTCCGCTCCGAGATTACCTGATAGGATATGATCCATGTTTGATCCCTGTTTTATTACAGTGGCTCTGTGTCGGCGGACACACGGTAGCAGCCTCGGGGGAAGTTTTATAAATGGTCTCTGCTGCACGCCAGCAAAGCTCTGCCCGAGCAGAGACGGTACAGCCTGAGATACTCTGACAGCTCTGTACCTGCAGCAGCAGCCATGAGATAAAACTAACTCAACATTTAACTGAATGTCTTTCTGTTTTTGAAACCACTCTCATGTCTGCAGTGGTGGAAGAAGCACTCAGATCTTTTACTAAAGTAAAAGTAGAAATACCAATTAGCTTAGCTTAGCACAAAGACTGGAAACTGGGGGAAACAGTTAGTCTATTGAAATGGGTCCAAATAGGTTTGTTCGAGAGACATACAATCCAAACCCGAAAGATATTCAATTTACAATGATATGAAATCTTCACATTAAAGAAGATGTAAACAGATTAATTGTTATATAATGTTCTCATTAGAATAATTATGCTAATAACGTCTCTTTCCTCTCCCTCCATCAGCTTCATCATGACTCCATCCACATTTTAATGGGCTAACCTACAGAACATGTCATCCATTAACATAATGATGTTTACATGCCTCCATTACTGCCTGACATGTGTGTTATTATGAGTTATATAATTTATTGGTGTGAATTAAATTGCCTCTCAGCTCAGATTGCAGTTTGTCTGTAATGTTGTAGCTATACAATACTCATTAGTAATAAACCCCATGACGACTGAATAGCGTATATAAAGAGTCCTGTATAGTAATAAATCTGTATTGATCTCTTGTGGCAGGACGGTTCGGACTGAATTCAGACACTCCCAACATAAACCCAGTTTGGACGGACTAACATCACATCAGACGGAGGTGAGGAATGAAATATTCCCTTAACTCTTCTGTGATTTAACTCCTCTTTCATACATCCGTACCTCGAGATATAACCTCTTTAACACCAACTCCTCCTGCAGTCAGCAGAGAAAATATCTTGAAATGTGAAGTGGCTGTTTTTTAACCTTGAAGGCTCACACCTACATAACGGTCAAAGCCTGTAGAAAACATTAATATTTCTGAGAGTATCAGCATTCGGAGGCATCAATAAATTGGAGTAAAGGAGCAAGGACACCGTGAATGCTTCTCCTCATATATCCCTCCGACAACTCTTTAAAAATGCTTTATAGCCTTAGTTGTACAGTCAGAGCACAGAGCCACCAACATTTATTCAATTTTCTGTGAGGAAAGAAGTTTCTTTTGATGCATAAGAATCCTCCAAACTTTGTACTTTATATTGAGCCATATATCATCAAATGCATAATATTTATTGCAGCAGATAGAGGAGGCCACAGGTCAATGTAGTAAAAAATGACAGACAGGTGGATCAAAATATTGTACATAAAATGTACACAATAAAACTAACAAGAATGATATAAAAATGGGATTCCAGCAACGGAATCTTAACTTGATATATCACCTTCATGCAGAACAGATGATACATAAACTTTTGCCCTCACTGTGCGTGTAATAGTACACATATTTACAGTATAATTGATTAGCCAACTTGATTGCAACCTTTGCAACGGATCTTGTATTGCACAGTAGCTAGTAGTGCTAGTAGCATGACATCAACAGAATTTAATGGAGTTGTAGGCTATTTACTAACACGCAGGGCAAAAGCATGAGACACAACCTCTTCTACATCCATGGTCTGTGGTCTATTGGACTCTATTTTGGATCGTTGACGTGAAAAAGTTTGAAATTGCTCTCAAAATCTGTGTGCTGGATTTTTCTAACTTCCATTTATCGCTCACTTTGTGCTCCTTTGGGAAGCAGCAGGGAAAAAGTTTAATAAATAAATAAATAGTTATAATAGTATGCATATTTATAGTATTTTATTGTTCAACACAGGCCATTTCAGTAGAATATAACAATAGAAATAATTTAGTTTTACTTTTGTACGGCACTTTTATAGGTTGACGTTTTACCAGCGTGCGGTAGTCGCTTTCAGTCCAAAATGTCAGAAGCGTAGCTCTGCTGCTGGGCGCTGACGTTGCAATGGAATGAACAATTGACTTTCGCCTCTTATCAATAAACGTTCTTTGGTGTATGTGAATGACATCAGCTGACAGGAAGTAAACATGGACTCAAGCTGTTGCCTAGCAACGCAATTTCGTTGAAAAGGTCTATACAGTTTATTTTTGTGGCTTCATATTAAACATACAGACACCTCAATCTTCTGATCTACTCATCTAACTTTCTGCCAGAAAGCGTATTTCAAAAATGTTGAACTATTCCTTTGACAGTACTAACCAGGGCTCTGTTTCTATGTGACTTGCTGCTCAAATAAACTTCTTCTAAGAAAATAAAGTCATTTGAATTTCAGAACGTCAGACTTTAAGACGAGGAGGCAAAACTTGCTGCTGGCATTCCTCGTAACAAGATACCTCTCACGCATCCTTACATAAATATAACCTCCACCTGGAGCAGGTTATAAGATTACTACACATTCCTCCAGCTGACCTCTCCTCTCCAGATTCCTCCATAAAGGGTAAGAAGTGGAAGGAGAGGGTCAACCCATGGAGACAGAGAGATAACTAACTTCTAAACAGAAAAATAAAACAGCCCTGGTTCATTCCTTTTTATCCTTCAAATTCCAGCTGAAATGCAACGTTCTCGTACGGCACATCTCTGTAAACACATTCCTTACACATGAACAACACACGCTGCCTCTGAAGCAGTCTGGTAGAGATTAGGAGAATTAAACAAAAGCAGGCATTACAAAGGCTTTCTGAAGTGCCGAAAGAGATTTATAGGAAAAAGTGAGGAGACTGAAGAGCTCCATGTGATTCTGTGAATACATCCACGTTGGAGTAATTCACTGTAATCACCTTCTTTTTTTACCCGACCTGCAGGATAGGATAAATCGGATGATTAATAGGACAGGAATGCAACACGTGTAGGTTTATGTTTTAAAACGTTCCTATAACGCTTTGCTTTTGCAATTTACTGGATAATTTTACTCCTTCAGGCTTCTAAATAAATAAATTAGGGTTGAACACGTTCCATGCATCTGTCAATGAGTCCGCTCTGTTGCAACCCGACGGGTCGTATTCCCCAAAACATCCTCCTATAAAGTGCTGCTGAAGTTCAAACAATCCAGCAGTCCAGCAGAGATGATGGTTTGAACTCACGCTCCTCTGACTTTATTCAACATAGTTAATACATTAACAAAGCTGATTTAATATCCATCGCTTGATTGTCTAGTAAAATCGGTGCTGTATGTAGAGCTATCACATCAAAGTCTGATGATTTATTTTGTCAGCTGGAAACAATATCACATGCTGATGGATATTTAATGCCAGATACAATTTACTCAAAGTTACTGTGATGAACTTTTAACTTGTTATGAAACAGTCTCAGTGTAATCCTGACGCCTCTAAATGATCTACATCAGTAAACAAGACCATCAGAGAGAAGATTTGTTGTTTCTATATAGTTATTCTTAATGCTTGTCATCAGGTCTGATTCTAGTTGAATTAGTTCCTCATGTTCCTGTGTATTAATCAGGGTTTTTGAAGTCTTGCACTTATCTTGGACTCGTTTACCACGTGTTTATTGTGGCCGAAACGTGACGCCAAGGAGTCTGACAAAGCGTCAGTATACAATATGACGAGTTGGGATGAGAAAGTGTTGATATATTTTATCACCTTCTTCAAATGTGCAAGGGTTACTGTTAATATTTAAGATAAGATAAGATAAGATAAGGTGAACCTTTATTAATCTCCGGAGGGAAATTCAGGTGTCAAAGCAGCAACATCAGCAAACAGAGTGAAACACAGGAGAGGTAAAGGTACACAAAAATGATAGAAACAATACAGAGTGAATGAGTGAACATAGTGTGTGCAGTCGTCAATAAATAAATGGAGTATGTACAATAAATAAATGTAATATGTGCAGTTGATAAAGTGGTATATAGGATGTATAGTGTAAAGTAAGTGTAAAGTGCGCCAGTGGTTAGAGTCCAAGATGGTTGCAGATAGTGCATGTTAAAAGTTCTTAAAGTTCTTAAATTTCAGAAGAAAGAAAAATGTTTTAGGGGAATATTTGCAGTTATTGTTATTATTTTGACACCTATACAGTATTAGAGTCTATAAGACCCCAAACAAGGAGGATATCAGAGTCAGACTTTTACTGTAGAACATCCATCAGGTGAAAGTTCTCACATTGAACCACTAGGTGGAGACAAATAGCCACGAATAGTAACTCAGCTCATTTACTAAACAGGATTTAGACCTGATGGAGATGCACACTGTGACATTTATTACATCTGAGCTGGTCCGTCATTGTGACTGATCTGACTCAACTCACTTTAGACAGAAAGAGTTTGGTTTCTGATGATGGAGGGAGGCGGCAAAATGTGCTGATTTTAATGGTGGAGACCACGACGGACCACATAGGGACACGAGGTAGCTGCAGTTCTTTTACTACTATTATGTACACATTATGTTTATTGTTTTCCTCTGTTCTGAGTGTTGTTTGCTTTGTATTCATTTCATTTGCAGTTCAGCACTTGTGGGTGTTATTATGTGCTATACAATTAAAGTTTTACTTGACAAGGTAAAAGAGGCAGGATTATTTAAAGGTTTTCTGTCTAGATTCTGATTCTAAAGAGGCTATTCAGTGGTCACTCTACAAAGTACAAAGTACTCAGATCCTTAACTTAAAGGTCCCATATCACGCTCATTTTCAGGTTCATCATTTAGACAGTAATTCTTTAAAATAATTTTAAAAAAGTAATAAAAGACAGTAATAGATATAGTATAATATGATAGTCTTTAAGGCTAATTGTCTTAATACTGTTTTAATGTAATTTGATTGTTTTTTTATTGTTATTACTTTTACTGTTTATTTTTTTTCTGTTTACTTTTAAAAAACATGATATAAAATGTATTGTTATTAATATTAATTACATTTACTTAGTTAGCCTGCTGTACTTAAGTAAAATTTTAGGTACTTACATGAGTATCTCCATTTTATGCTACTTTATACTTCTACTCAAATATTGTATGTTTTACAGATGTTGATATATCTTTTTCAAGACTATGTTAGATTTTGCTTAGAAATTGAAGGAATTTAGCAGTCGCTGCAAATTACACGGCACCGGACCATAATGTAAGTAAGATAACGTTAAGAGAAAATATACCTTTAGAGTTTGGTTGGTGGCTACAACAATAGAAGAATAACTGAACCAGGCAGAGTGACTGAAGGGTTCGAGTAAATTTGGCAATTTGTCATCTTGAAAAATGGCCACCATACTGCAGTTAAAAATTGTTAAATCTATCAAAAATAGATCCAGCATGCCAGAAAACAATTTGACACCAAGATCACTCAAATCGATCAATTAGATGAATTTCTATGAGATAAATCATTATCAGCAGGTCAATTTGGCGGCCATCTTGAAAAATGGCCGCTATCTTGGTTTTTCAAGTGGAGGATAGTTTTTATTTGCTTAGTGTCCCCCTCGGCAATCATCATGCCAAATTTAGTGCTTGTATCACTATTTGCACGATTTGATTGAAAAATGGATGTTATCCACTCCACTAGCATTTCTTGTTGGAAAGTGATGTAAGTAAGATAACGTTTAGAGAAAATATACCGTTTTTTTTAACAGAGTTTGGTTGGTCCCCGTTTGAAATGACTGTTTTTAACATTTCATGTTATAAAGTCATAGAGCTCAGTTCGAAATAATGCTGGCGCTTTTTTATTTTTTTGCTCCTGATCAGAGACTATTAATATTGAGTATCTGTCCACCAATACTGGAAACTGGGAAATCTGATAACTTTTGATGAATTTAAAACATTAATGAAAGACCTAAAAGCAGAGTCAATCGGGAGCTATCTGTGTTTCTGAATATTTTCCCCTTAACGTTGGCTTCAAACACTTGATTTAAATGTGTTTTGTATGATATTATGCTATGTATTTATTTTGCATTTGTTTTATGTTGTGGAGTCTGAAACTTTAATGTATGTATAAATGATGCTGCCTTGGCCAGGTCTCTCTTGCAAAAGAGATTCTTAATCTCAATGAGTACTACCTGGTTAAATAAAGGTTAAATAAAAAATAAAAAAACGTGGCTCTGGAGCCTCAGGTTGCAGATCCCTGGTTTAGAGGGTCTCTGTGCCAGAGTCCCTGTTTGAAATCACTGTTTTTAACATTTCATGTTAGAAAGTCATAAAGCTCAGTTGGAAATAAGGATGGCACTTTTTTCTTTTTTTGCTCCTGATCAGAGACTTTTAATATTGACTATCTACCCACCAATTCCAATATATTTTTTGTGCATTTTCCCTAAAAACCAGTAGATAAATGGTTGAACCTGTTCCCCTGCTTCTTCCATTCATTAATGTCTTTGGCGGCTCTGCTCATGTGACTCTCACTGGTCACCTCAACTGTCAATCACGTCACTAAGTCCCGCCTCCAGAGCGGACACACCCATTTCCTCACCGGCATTTCACTCTACACACACACACACATATCTCCATCACTCTCTCTCACGCACGCGCTTATCGGCTTGGTGGTCAGCCAGTGTGCGCGTGCACGTGTGAAAAGGTTACAGCGAGGTGAAGATCAACATCAAACACCGACTCTCAGCGTGCACCCAGTGTGTGAGTGTGTGTGTCTTCTGCACGCGTGTGTGTGTGCATGACTACCTAGTGGGCGTGCACCCGGCTGCCCCCCCCCCACCCTCCACCCTGCAGACCGGTGCATGTGCATGTGCGCGCGGGTGTGTTTGCAGGAGCTGCACGGTTAGAAGCAGACGCTCATTCTGCAGCTTTTAATTAGATTTTGTCCTCCTTTTATTGCTTTTATCACGAGAGGGTTATTTCTCACTGAGTGTGCGTGATTTTGCACGCGCCTCCTCCCTCCTCCTCTTCCTCCTCCTCCTCCTCCTCTTGCTCCTCAGCGTGGAGGTGCGTGGCCACTATACTGGCTGTGTTGTTGCGGCACTGGATGGATCTAACTAGCATGTTGGCCTCGGGCGGTGCGCACGGAGGGAAATAAAAACCGGCGTTTTTTTTGCGTCTTCTTTTGTTTTTTCTTCTTCTTCTTCTTCTTACCTGACGATCACCTCACCTTCTGTGACGACATGTCAAACTCAAACAAAAGCAAGAAGGACAAAGAAATCCTCGCAGAATACGAGAGCCAGGTGAAAGGTAAGATCATTTTATTTGAACATTTATGCACACAACATTAACATTTCTGCACACAATCCTTGCACAGTCACACCCACCTTTTTCTCACCTATGCATGCACACACACTAGCCATCACACACACACACACCTGTCTGCCAGCATGCCCATGCACTGCATCCATTCAGCTGTGTGTGTGTGTGTGCAGGGTGTGTGTTGTAGCTGACACCTCACCATGAGACGTCAGGATTTCTGGGTTCATCCTGAGTGCTGCATGGTGCCTGAGGGGGGAAGGAGGAGGAAGAGGAGGGGGGGGGTTTAATATATATATATGTATGTGTGTGTGTGTGTGTGCATGTCTATTCTGCAGATCCTCTTCATCTCTTTCGCCCATGTGAGTGTGTGTGTGCAAAGGGTTTTTACACTACACTCCTGAGGCGAGTGGCGGTCTGGGAGTCTTTCTATTGGTATTCCTCTGAGGCTGTGACTGCAGCAGCGTGTGTGTGTGTGTGTGTGTGTGTGTGTGTGTGTGTGTGTGTGTGTGTGTGTGTGTGTGTGTGTGTGTGTGTGTGTGTGTGTGTGTGTGTGTGGTTGCCATAGATCACCTGATGGCGTGATGCTAAACTGGCAACATGTTCTTAAGGTGATGATGATGACAGGCCTGAAATAGTGGTTGCCATGACCATGGGACAACCCCTCCTCTTTCCTCTTCCTCCTCCTCCTCCTCCTCCTGGCGCCATGGTTACCACCATCCCTGCTTCGTAGGGGCGGCGACGGACGAGTCAAATGACCTTTTAGTACAACTACAACTCTGTCTCGTTTACTGAGCCAGAGGTGTGATGCGAGATAAAGCCGGAGCCGCCTGCCTCCTCCTCTTCTTCTTCTTCTTCTTCTTCGTGCTTCACCTCTCTTACCTGGCTCAGTTCAAAATGTCCGACCTTTACTGGTGCGACATCTTATTCGGACACCTGCAAAATACCATCAGAGGCAGCCATGTGTCGTTCTGTCGCTCTTCCCCTCGCCACATGGCTCCTCACACCTCCATATTCACTTGTCACCTACGCCCACGCCATCTCCATCCCCATCCCCATCCCCATCCCCATCCCAATCCCCACATCACTTTCAGCTTTTCTCTTTTCCCACCCAAAATCCGTAGTATGAAGAGGATGAAATGTTTACTCTGCGGCGCATTTTCTCTTGAAATTCAAGCTGCTTCATTCAGAAATAATGTCCTTCCTCTCACGCACAATTACTCCCTCCTCCTCCTCCTCTCCTTCCCTTCCTTCCTCATCTCCTCTCATCCGTCTTCACCCTGCTGTGCTCGTTCTGTCACTGCAACAATCGACAGAGTTTGAGTGATTCGATTTAACGGAGAGCAGTGGCGGTGGTGGCGAGGAGGAGTGTGTGTCTTGTTTATACACACTCGTACCTGTGTTTGTGTGGCCTAGGCCGTGGCGGCGTGCCAAACCACACTCGGGGATGCCCCGCATTGAAGTGACCGCTCACACGAAGCCCCTCGGCCGCCTCCTGTCGCCTCCTGCCGAGAGCCCAGCGTATAGATCTGCGTTGTAACTATGTGCTTTCCAAGTCTGCCTCCCTGCTCCGGCTCCTGATTGGTCCATGCAGGAGGTGGTGTGTAATGTATACACAGGAGGTGGCGGCCGCTCTTCTCACGAGGAGGAGGAGGAGGAGGTGGGGTCCACTCGCTGAGGTGAGGTGGAAAGGTAGCAGCGGAGAGAGATTATGCACAGTGCTGACGGCACATATTTTGTGGTTCAACTGAGCGAGCTCCTGATATTTGGAGCGTCACCTCACCAAACGTGTGTGTGTGACACCTCCTCCTCTTCTGTCTGAAGCAGGCGAGGAGCTTCTTAATGAGAAAATGCAAATGGAAAAAAGAGGAAAGAAAAGAGCTCTGCAGGGGGGAGAGGAGAGACAGACGGCAGGCAGAGATGAAGAGTTTCCTGCTGCATGCGGCGGCGGCTGCAGCTCTTGTTTTTGCCTGCGTGTGCATGCAGGTGATTAGTGACCTCACATCTGCATACCTGCAAGAGAAGGATGGAGGGGCGTCGATTAATAAATGAAGTGACTCTTCATCCAGTCAAATGTTATGAATTAAAAGGCCCTCCGTCAGAGTGTGTATGTGTGATTCTTGATGATCCAGCGGTATACTCTGCCCCCGTGTCCTTGGACCTGGTCGCCATAGTAACGGTCACCTGGGGAAGGCGGCGTGAGCTTCCTGTTCCTGTGACATCACACCACACTGATAAAAACTCTCATTATAAGAAAACGGGGTTCGGATGGATAAGATCGTTCCAACAATAATGAATGAGTGAAGGATAATTAATGAATTAGTCACCAGTTGGACCGGTTTTAGTCGGCACTGAGGATGGAAGGAAGTCAGCCATCTGAGAATAGATTATACAACTAACCATTATTTTCATTATCAGTTAATTTGACAATTACTCTCTCGCCTTCATTGATGAATCATCTACGCAGTGTCCGTTCCAAGTCCATTTCCTCATGGAAACCTGCAGCCCAGTGTGTGCCCGTCCACTGTCTAACACCGGTAACTACCACGGCAAGACTATTGAGAAGCTGAAACCGGAGAATGTTTGACATTTTTGCTCGAAAAAGGATTGAAAAGTGTTGCCGATTAATTTTCTCTTTAGTTGATTGCACAAAGTTGACATGCAGTATCATCGGTCGTATATAAGAAGTGGACGTAGTCACCGTCATGTCACACATTGGTTCGTGGACTGCTGTTTTGAAGCCTCAGGTTTGGCATTTTGGCCATTGCAATCTTGATTTTTTGCAACCAAAATACGCTGAATATGATATTTTTAGGTAACAAAATCTTACAATTTACACATTGTGAAAGAGTTGAAGTTGTAAGACGAAAACACGGACAACTCCAAGACCGGGCAACGCCATGGTAGCGACCTGTCAATCACAAGGTAGCCCTGCTCTAAAGCATCCTCTGCTTTATGGTCTATTTGACCCTAAATGGGACCATAATTTACTAAATGAACATCATGCTGTATTGAAGAAGACTTGAAACTAGAGATTGAGACCATAAACTCATGTTTACAATGTTTACTGAGGTAATAAATCAAGTGAGAAGTAGGCTCACTTTCTCATAGACTTCTATACAATCAGACTTCTTTTAGCAACCAGAGGAGTCGCCTCCTGCTGGCTGTTAGAAAGAATGCAGGTTTAAGGCACAGACCTGGAGGTTGCCATCTGTGCAGCATAGAATATTAATTGTCAACTTCCCAAATTGAAAGAATTAATCGTCTTGTCTTTGACAAACTGAGGCCAAACTATCTGTTAAAATCGTTTGCCACATATCTTTAGTTGCTCCCAACAACAGTTCAGTGATTTGCCTCTTTATGCTGAGACACTGATCTAGATCACATTGAGACGTTTATTTATTTATTTTTTCGCTACACCACATGTGATAACCATCGACAGCAGCTACAAAGACACAGAGATAACAGACAAAGAACTGTGAAACCTTATCTGAGACTCTAAGAACCCCAATATGCTTCCTCTTAAGAGTTCTCTAACGGCAAACAGCATCAAGAATGGCAAACAGATCAGTTCAGTAAACCCGTCCCTGTTCTTGGCATCCCATTAATTTTGACCACAGGCGATGTGAGGTGACGAACAGTTGACGCTCGGTAATCATCAGTACAAAAGATGAACAGCTGTGTTAGAAAATACCTGATTCTTTGATAAAAAGTCAACAAATACAAACGTGTGTACATGAAAACTTGGGGGCAGAAGTTAACTACGACTCCCAAGGTGCTTTTTAGCAAGAAATGTCCAATCATCAACCTTAATATTCTGTTAATTTTGGGTGAATTGAGCAACTATACTGCCGCATACCTTTAAATCACACATGAATTAGTGTTTATTTTGCTCTGTTTTCTGCTGAAACTGTTCATTGAGCTGGATGTCTGTCGTTGAATCATCTGGTACCAGAGGTGTGGACTCACACATGACAGCCACATGACTTGGACTCGATTCATTCATTTGATGACTTTAGACTTGATTTGACAAAATCCAATGTAATCCAATGCAGCTCAATCTGGACTTTATCACCAATGACTCATGACTTCACTTGGACTTGAGCCTTTTGACTTGAAAACACTTGATACCTTCCCACCCAAGCCCAAAGATTAAAAAGTATTTTATTTAAAAAGTGTGGCACGAATCATTTTCATTTCCTGAATCAACTGACATTAACGATATTCATTCCCAGCAACACTTAATTCCCCAGATCCACTTTGTATGAACCAATCCGACACCAGAGAACCACGAAGAACTAACGTTACGTTACTGAGCGCCAGTTGGAAAAATGATACCAAAGATGATTTTGTTTGCGTACAAAAACTCAACAAAAAAAACAAGTTCAGTATGCAAAACGTGCGGGTCGAAAATGACATGGCATTACCATGTGGTGACGAGCACATTATGACTTCTTTTAGGACTCGAAACTCAACGTTTAGGACTTGTGTGCAAATACTTGAGACTTACTTGTGTCTTGCAAAACAATGACTTAGTCCCACCTGCAGTCCATAGTTGTACGTGATAAGATGTATTGGTTGAATATGCACAACGATGAGTCTTGCAGGTGGTGCAGGTCGTTTCTTGCTCATCACGAAGCCCTAAAATATTACGTTTTTGACCACAAGTCATTGTAAGGCCATATCGGCCAGCCTTAACTACAAGGAGGCAGCTTTAACGTGAGATAAAATCTTTTTTGTCACTGGAGACACACATGGATTTTCTTTGATGGGAGTGTTTCTAGATGTATAATGAGAATGCAGCTGAAATCATTTCACTGCTGGAGCTCAGACTCTTTAAAGAGGGAAGTCTAGACGCCCGTCGTCTCCAGGTGCTCATCACACTGAGGATTTTGGCAAGCGGATTCAATTTTTCTGCTTTTTATTGTCTTCATCTCAACAAATGGCAGTCTTCTTGGGACATGTTTCAGAGCTGTGTGCTTATAAACTCACTAATGTGGAGAAACGTAGGTGATTGAAATTAATTTTGTTTTTGTCCAGGACGTAACAGATCCAGATTTCATGTGGTCATAAATCAAAATGGACTTCTTTTAGTGTGAAAATGTTGCTAAATGTCACTTTGAACGAAGAAAATAACCTTGACACCTTTTGGCGGTGCCTGACCTGAGCGCTCCGTCCCGCCAGCTAAAGCAACAAATCTCTCTCTGTAGAGCTCTCCGATTGAATCAGTCCGCAGATTTCTCGAGACAAATTCTTTCTGCTCGCTATAGTGTCTGCGTAGTTTTCCCACCGTGCTACATTGTGCTGATGCCGACTGTAGCTGCTCTGATCAAAGAGGCTGAGTCTTGTCTTTGGGGGTGTTACGAGGACGCACGAGGAGGTTTTCTAAGAAGAAGCGTTTCACACATCAAAAGTTAAAGTGCGGCGGATGTCCTCCTTTCACTTTCAATTGACTGTGATCCAAGCAGAGGAGTTTCATTGATATAATCTCGCCTCCTCGCTGGATCTGCCTGAATCCTCCTCTTTTTCTGCAACAGCAAACCTTTCATTCACACTCTCCTCTGCTGCAGCTGACAATTGTTTTCACTATCATCTGATCAGCAGACAGTTAATCTGATTATCTTCTGGATTAATTGATGTATTGTTTGGTTTATAAATGAGCAGAAAAATGCAAATCATGATATTCTGAACACCCAAGGAGACGTTTTCTAACTGTCCAAAACCGGATGTAATGTTCACCATGTTAATTTAGCCATTTAGCACCAAACACAAAGTACAGCTGAGGCTGAATGTCATTAGTGTTGCAGGTATTTGAAAGTTTGACCTGCCGGTGGCGCTAGACGAAAAGTCAGAGGATCACTAAAGTTATTACAACTCATCATGATGTTGGTACAAAATTTCTTGGCAGTCCTCTTGATAGTTGCTGAGATATTTGAGTCTCCGGAGCAGCTCTTCCTCTGGTGGTAACCGTTTATGTCAAGAGGAAATGTACCACATCATTTTGTCGGCAGTGAAGTTAACGTCTCTTTGATGTGTAGTCTGAAATCCCTGCGGAAACTATGACTGGGATTTGCTAGAAAGGCAAAGAAAGTCTGCTACATGGAGCTAGTTTGTTTTATTCCATGAGATCAAACACATCACAGATACGTCGCCTGAGAGAATATCTGGTCTTTAGTTTCTATATGTCGACTGTTGCAAGTGAAATGATAAACGGTTGGGAAAGAGGACCGCAACAGTCATTAGTTATGTGGATATTTGATGTGATAGGTTAAATATACAGCAGCTATTCCTCGTCAAACAGCCAGGCGATGAAGTTGTACCAATGAAAATGTGCATATAAAGAGGTGTAGTATGGAAGTAAAACATTAAACTTCTCTAATGGGATTCTGGTGGATGTAGTCTAACCTCTGAAACTAAAGGAACCTATTGTTATTTGGGGCATTTTCACAGATGTCACCCTTTTTCATTGGGCTTTTTTGCTGATCGATGACGGAAAAGACAAATTCTGTTCTGTTTGTAGCCGCGAGTGGCCACTGGAAAAACTTGGAACCAAGGCTGAGCGTTGGTACCGTATCTAAGTCGTCTTATACATCCATGGAACCACAATGTACAAGATAACGTACGACTAAATGTTACGATATTTGAATTGAACGAGCAATGATTTATTTGTGATGATAGCCGACCGCCTGCTAAACCCCTCCCCCTCCAGAACAGCGATCGCCCAATCACAGCTTAATAAACCGCAAGTAAGCAGAACAATTAATCCAACACATAACCCCTCAGGGTTTGTCGTTTTTACACTTCGGTCTCTACGTATTTTTCCCCACGCACCACGACCGTCTCTTGGTTGGCTTGGAAAGGCCTGGGGTGACGCTTTACAGCTCCCCTCGCCTGGACCTCGCCGCTTAGTGCTCGCTATGAGGGACAAGGAGGGATGAGGCTCCTGCTCCCGGCGTGACTGTCAACCGGGGCGGACTGTCCTCAGTGCGGCGATGTCGGCAACCCACCTGACCCATCTTGAAACACAGACCCCGTTTTGTCTACCATGCTTTCTGTGTGTGACTTTTTTCGACGTGTCATCACCGTTGTTTACTAGAGCACACAGTTCATCATAGATCTAGTCTCTTAATTGATGCATTTAACTTTAAAACGTATGCTACAGAATGTTCTTTCTAAATGCATGATGTTTCCAAACTGACCAAAATAATCGTGATTATGATTTTTGTCATAATCGAGCAGCCCTAAAGTACACAATGAGATTTAAAGTGTTAATTTGTGAGTTTTAAAGGTGCAGAGCCAGGCTAGCTATTTCCCTGTTTCCAGTCTTTATGCTAAGCTAAGCTAACCGGCTTCTTTCCCAACTCTCAGCAAAAAAAGCGAATACCTCCCAATATGTCAAACTATTCCTTTAGAGCATCAGTAGTGTTGCCATGGTTACCTGCAGCACACAACAGAGGCCCGACACCAATTTACAAGTGTGATTAAACCTCTGACCGCTGGGACGCCGCAAACCATATTTGGGATGCCCCGAGCCAATCAGAAGCGAGTATTCTCTCCACGCCCAGGGTGAAATGTGTTGCAGCGAAGCAGACGTTCATTTATATGAAAGTGTTGCACATTCTCAGTGTGTCTGAGACGGCAGCCATTTTAAATTAGTCAAACAGCAACGACCACAATCAATAAACACAAACACATACAGTAATACACAGAGTTTCATAGACTTGTGAGGACCGAAGGCCATGGCGGTGTTTCTATAGAGATCTATGAAGCATGTCCAGTGTGTGTGTGTGCGTGTGTGTGTCGATGCGGCAGATCCGAGCTCTTGTCTTCACCTTCCTCATCACATGGTTCGCACGCAGTGTGTGGTTGCCAAGACAACAGGTAGTGGAGTGGATAGGGTCCCCTCAGGGATTGGTGTGTGTCTGTCTGTGTGTGTGTGTTGGTGTGTGTTTGTGTGTGTCTGTATGTGTTTATGTGTGTGCGTGTGTGTGTGTGTGTGCATGTGTGTGTGTATGTGTGTGTGTGTGTGTGTTACCATTGTGTATTCTGTTCCCGCTCCCTCCCTCCTGCTGCAGATGGATTCGGCTCTGAAACAGCTCGACCAGTGAAGCGTGCAGCCAGGCATTACCATGCTGACTGTAGGACTGACTGATAGTGTGCGCGTGTGTGTGCGTGTGTGTATATGCGTGTGTGTGTGCACACAGGGAGTGTCTATGTGTGTCGGTTTTTCAATGCGGCCAGAGGATGTCGTCCAAGGTGACTCCTCGGAGTAGAAATGGACCGTCTTCATCAGTAATTATAAGGGATTAAAAGGGAGGAAGAAGAAGAGGAGGGGCGGTGCTGAACAGCTGATTTAACGGATTAGGCCATGGACAGAAAATTAAACATTTATTAAACATAATTAATCAAGCAAATACGCTAAACATTCACCGTTTTCAGTCTCTCAAATATGAGAAGAATCTCTGTTTTATGACCCTGTGAGCTGAATATCTTTGGGTTTTCAGGGCTGCCTCCTCTTAATCAGTTAGTCGACTAATCGCTCGTTTGGATCTTAGTCGACTATGATTTCTTTGGTCAATTAGTTATGCTTTTTTCATGCTGACTTATTTCCAAGACACTTATGAGCACATCTCTTGTAAACACAAGATATAAAAGCTAGTTATTCGGAAACACCACCAACGTTGGACCGTAAAAAGCCCATTTGTCAGACAGTCCGTTACCCTGAAAACAAACTCCCGTTCTTCCAAGGCCCCACAAATATACTGTATGCTCTCTGTATAACAAACTGCTGAAGTCAAGGTCCATCCATCATTTTCCCTCGCACAAATGTTCCGCAGGGCTGTGCAAGCATTCATAAGAACCGACAAAATCAGTTTTATAAATTTCCGTGCAAATGTTTTGGACGGAAATCGAAGGACAAACAGACAGAGACTCCTTCCATTTTAGTGAAATGTCAACAACAAGATGAATGAACTGTACAGAAGCAATCTTTGTGGCGTTACAATGAAAGATAAATATTCCAGTTATTTTGCTGCCACGGATAAACAAATTGTCTAAAGTGTGTAATTCGCACTGATGTCCATCTGTGTGTGTGTGTAGATGTTCGGGCCCAGTTGGTGGAGCAGCAGCGCTGTCTGGAGCAGCAGACCGAGATGAGAGTCCAGCTGCTTCAGGACCTGCAGGACTTCTTCAGGAAAAAGTCCGAGATCGAGACGGAGTATTCCCGAAACCTGGAGAAGCTCGCCGAGAGGTTCATGGCCAAAACACGCAGCACGAAAGACCATCAGCAATACAAGTAAGAAATCAATGCATATATATCATTTGTGTTTGATTTGATTTGTCTTCTATTAGGTCAAAATTGTAAATAGAAAAATTAAAATTGATACGTATTTTTCTGCTCTTGTCTCTTCCAGAAAGGATCAGAACCTGCTCTCTCCGGTCAACTGCTGGTACTTGCTGTTAAACCAGGTCGGTTGTGTGTGTTTGAGTGTTTGCTTGAGACTCTTTTATAATAAGAAATATGAAAACATCAGACATATTCCTTCATCACACCTCCGTCTCTTTCTGTCTCTCTCGTTTCCAGGTGAGGAGGGAGAGTAAGGACCACGCCACGCTCAGCGACCTCTACCTGAACAACGTCATCAGCCGCCTCACACACATCAGCGAGGACTCTGCCCGCCTCCTGAAAAGGGTTAGTCTGATATCTCTTCTTACCTCTGAACCATAGAGCACTGTTGTACTTCATTACCATGAACACTGGGGGCGCAACGGATCACAAAACTCACACTTTTGAGTCACGGATCGGATCTGTAGACAAAGTATAAGGTAGCAAATCCATCTTTTAGAGATGTGAGGCGGCTGTAGCTCAGTGGGTAAAGCGGGTTGTCCTTTAACCGCAAGGTAGGTGGTTCGATCCTCAGTTCTGCATGTTGAAGTATCCTTGAGACACTGAACCGGTCGCTTCCACTGCGCCTAAGGATGGGTAAAATGCAGAGGTCAAATTATAGAGTTTAACGTTTTTTTAAAAGTTTTAGAGATTCACGTCTTGGAGCTTAGAGCCACAGACAGCAATCAATACTTTTATGACTATCGGGTGGTTTTAGTCTCTGATAGAGCCACTTTTTGTTCGTCCAATCTGGCAACACTGACCACAGCACTTATTCTCAGGATAGAAAAGCTTCTGACACGACACGTCATGGGACCTCCGTAATAACCTGTAATTAAGGTGGTGTTTTATTGCCAATATAAAGCCAACGTTTTACTGTAAATCTATATAAATGTTCCAGTAGACGTCCCCATATATCCCCTCAGTGTCTGGCTCTAAATCTGTCGCAGTCTCCAGTAATGGATTGTGAAGTGAAGCATGTTCACCGGCTGAGCAAAAGAGGATAAAGAAAATGTAATAAATCCGGCAGTTTTTCTTCACATGTGTACTTAATGTAGAGGAAAGTGAATCTTCATTCATTAATATTTAATTGTAAAGCTTTTGTACATTAGCATGCTGCAGGGATTCATCACAGATCAGAAGGGAAACGTTCAGTAGGCCTGAAGTGGGGAGATAATAGTGGTGGAAGATGTCGTAAAACCACACATTACAAGGAAAAATCCTACATTAATTATTTTATCTTAAAGTACTGAAGTATTATCAGCAAAATGTACGTAAAGTATCAAAGGTAATGGTACTCATTATGCAGAAAACGTACGTCTTTTTTGGTGTTTTATTATCTGATTGAGTCATAAAAACCTTATTTTCTTAAAACAAGTGAAAAATCTTTAATTGCAGATTAAAGATGTTTAATGATTGAAATATTGTTTTTATTTTAAATGAACTCATTTAAAACTTTCCTGACATCACCTTGAAACAAAACAGTGCTGGATGCAAAAAACAGCAATGAAAAAAACATATTTAAAAAGTTTCCGATACATTTCTGTTTATAATTATGTCCTAAAATCCTTATTTTCCCTGGAGTAAAAATATTGTGTTTTAATTTTAATCAATTTGTTAAAAAGCTTGAAACAAGACAGAATGAAACAGATTACTGCACTATAATTTTGCAAAAAATGTAATAACTTGAAATACGTTTTTTTTTTCCCATTATACTGTATATATTATAATAATATACGGAACTGGCAGATTTTGTTCCTCGAGGTTTTTTCTCGTAAATTTGTAAATTTAGCACTTCAATCTCAGAGAATATTCATGTTTTTTTCTCATAAATTTGTGAATTTTTTCTCATAAATTTACCGCTTTAATCTCAGAGAATATTCAAGTTAATTCTTGTAAATTTGTGAGTTTTTTTTCTTGTAAATTTACTGCTTTAATATTAGCGAATATTCAAGATTTTTTTTGTAAATTTGTGAGTTTTTCTCTTGTAAATTTACCCCTTTAATCTCAGAAATTCCGAGTTTTTTCTCGGAATATAAAACTGATATTACCTGCCTCCCCTGGCTTTTTTTTTCTGACCTACAATGGATCATATTTTATAAACTGATCATGTTAAAATCCTAATTTGAAAAGTAAGTAGTAACCTATAGCTCTTAAATAAATATAGTGAAGTAGAAGTATAAAGTAGCATCTAATGGAAGTACTCCAGTAAAGTACAAGTACCTCAGTATTGAGCTGAAGTACAGTACTTCAGTGAGTAAATGTGCTGAGACTTTTCCTCTAGGCTTGTTATTTTTTCATGCGGCGTCTTTGAGTACCAGAGTTGATTCTAATGAAAAGTAAAGTCAGTTTTCCCCCGAGGTCGGTCGGGCTGCCTCGGAGTTTAACAAATTAAACACGCACAGTCACGCACGCCCGAAAACCGCCTCCAACTTTAGCTCAGCGCGTTCATTATTAATCTGTCCTCCGGCTCCTCTTTTATTCATACTGACTAAAGTGCAGCGGCCGCCAGCAGCTATAAACAGTCAGACCTCCATCACATCGCCGTGTCCTCTCTCTAACTCTGCTCTGAGGAGGAGACGGACGGCCGGGTGGCCATGACAACGCTGACAGTCCTGTGGCCATGGCGACGGGCTCAGCTGATCTTTTTCTCAGCGGGCGCTATGGGAACGGGATCCATCCATCCTGGGAATCCACAGGCATTTAGCATAATGTAATATTAATGTGCTGCCACATAACTGGAGCTGTTTAATGCATGAGACCGGGATCCAGTTTGAGCTTTATGAATTAATTTGTTTGTCCTTTTATTCATCTGGTGCTGCTCAGATCACCTGTATGTCTTTACACTGAGAGAAGTGCTCAGACCTTTTACTTAAAGTGGCTGTAATCAATACTTTTATCAATGCTACATAACCGCTACGTCACTCGTTCGATTCCAGCCGGAGACCATTGTTGCAAAGAAATAATCTCGACGCAAAATGCATTTAAAGTATGAAAATTAAAAGTACTCATTGTGCATTAAAATGTCTCTGACATTATTAGATTAATACTGATGCATAATGGTGCTCCAATCGTTCTAAATAGTTTGATCGGAGCATCATAGTTTGAAAAAGTCGATCAGATGACACATCGATTGTGAATTGAAACGTTTTCAATACTCATTTGCTGCTTTCTCGTCTGCTGTTTAAAAGAACAGTGTGTTACATTTTGGGGGATCTATAGGCAGAAATGTAATATAATATTCAAAAGGGTGTTTTCATTAATGTAAAAATCACCTGAAACTAATAATCGTTATGTTTTTGTTATTTTAGAATGAGTATGTAATGAGTAATGTTGTAGCGGGCTCAGGTTTAGAGCTAGAGTGAAGATACTGGCATCATATGAAACTAGAAAACCTAATGAATCCATTGGTACCAACAATGTCGTACTAGCTTGTCAGGAAGGAGGTTAAATAACGCTCCAAAGGAAAAACTCTGACCTCCGGATATGTGAATGAAAATGGGTTCTCTGGGTACCCACGAGTCTCCCCTTCACTGACATGCCCACTTTATGATAATCACATGCAGTTTGGGGCAAGTCATAGTCAAGTCAGCACACTGACACACTGACAGCTGTTGTTGCCTGTTGGGCTGCAGTTTGCCATGTTATGATTTGAGCATATTTTTTTATACTAAATGCTAAATACTGGACAATATCTGTCATTGTTTTGTGTTGTTAATTGATTTCCAATAGTAAATATATACATACATTTGCATAAAGCAGCATATTTGCCCACTCATGGTGATAAGAGTATTAAACACTTGACAAATCTCCCTTTAAGGTACATTTTGAACTGATAAAAAATGTGCGAATAATTTGCGATTAAATATTTTAATTGATTGACAGCCCTAGTTTAGCTTAAAATGGAAATACTCAGTAAAGTACCTCAAAATGTGTACTTACTGTCACACTGTGTGAATGCATGCACAGTATTTACTTTGTGCTAATGATATTTCTCTGTTTTCTATCAGAGTAAGGAGATCATCTTTCAGCTTCAGGAAGACCTCATGAAGCTTCTCAACGAGCTTTACACCGTAAGTCAGCAGCTCTCTGAAAATGTTTTTAAATCAGTTTTACACAAAGCTAACAGACATTTCTTTATATTTGGTCTAAAAAGAACTATTAAACGCTCCGATATCTGCAGACACCCTGTAAAAGAAGACAGACAAAGCATCAAATAAAAGGTTGAAAAATCATTAAAGTAGTTTTTGTTTGTGCAGAATGAACTAGAAACTGTGCCGAGGTAAAGAGGCACAGTGGACATGTTTCGTAAGCTCACATTCAGAGATGTGTTTTCATTCTGAACTTCTGCCTTTCTGACATTATTCTTCAGGTCTGAAGGAGCCTTAAAGGACTACATTTTCTGATTATTGTCTGTCAGAAGTCAGGGTTGATTCCAGTCAGAGCGCTGCCTTAAAAGCTTCTAGTCCAAACACAGAGAATCAGATTAGAGAGGACCTGATAACCTTGAGGAATAAAAGGCTGCAGCTTAACGTTGTTTTCCAGTTTCTCTGGTCCATTTGATTCAGACGCTGTTGTTGTTATTACTGGCTGCTGTTACCTAGGTGATGAAGACGTATCACATGTACCATGTGGAGACGATCAGCGCAGAAACCAAGCTGCGGGACGCGGAGCGCCAGGAGGGCCGCGTGAAGGGTGTGTCGGGGACGAGCGGAGGGGTGGAGCCAGTGTTCGGCCTGCGGATAGAAGAGCGCCACCAAAGACGCAACGCCGCCCGCAAGATGGAGAAGATGAGGGAGAAGGTACGGGGGGGGGCGTCTCAATTCCCTTAACTGCATCTACCATGAAGAAGTACCTCATACAACCACACTTCAAAACACCCGAACTATCCCTTTAAACAAGAAATCATAGAATAAAAGACACTTCAGATCCTGAACTTGCCTGAGAAACATCACATTTTTAACTTTTCTTCAGTATCACAGTAATCCAGTGATAGTTGTCTGTACATCCATGAGTACACTGCATACTGGAGCTGCTAATAGATAATTCGGCATACTTTTAATGCCGCCAATTTGTATCCTTTGCAGTCTTGAGTGTCATATGCACACCGTTGTTGGGTTAGATTGGTGACCTATTAACCCCGTGGTGTTATATTAACCTAAACTGACAGCTCTGTAGTGTGTTTTGATGCGTTGGAGTTTGTATTTGCACGTATGTACTACTATATTTTTTCTGTAAAAGTTGAAATTATAAACGAAACGACACTGATGGATGATTCAAATGTGTTTATTGCTGAAAGACAACAGCCTCTTCTCCTCTACCGGACTATAATATTATTCATGATACAGGTTAAATGACACATCATGAGGAGGAGAACCTTTCTGATGAACGATGAGAGTGAGTTGTTTTCTGGATTCAATCTGTGTCTCTTTCTTCATTAGAGGAAGGCAAAGTACTCTGAGAACAAGCTGAAGACTCTTAAAGCCAGGAACGAGTATCTGTTGACTCTGGAGGCCACCAACGCCTCCGTGTTTAAATACTACATCCACGACCTGCCCGACATTATAGACGTGAGTATAAGTTTCTGTTTCTACTCATCACTGGAGAGGTCGGTGGATTTTGTGAGTCTAAAAGCTGCAGGCTGTCTGCAGAAAGTCTCAAACTCACAAACGCTGCAGTGAAGTCTGGTCTCATTTTTTAACGGAGAAAATGGATGTCATGGAGACACTATGCTCAACTCAAGTTATCAATATGTCCATCCTCTTTGTCCCAGTGCTGTGACCTAGGGTACCACTCCAGTCTGAGCCGGGCTCTGAGGACCTACCTATCAGCCGAACTGAGCCTTGAAGCCTCCAGGAGGGCGGGTCTGGAGGTGCTGGAGGGGGCCGTGGAGGGCCTGGACCCCGCCCGAGACCGGCAGCGTCTGCTGGGCCTCTACCCCACCGCCTTCTGCCCCCCGCAGCGCTTTAGCTTCCAGGCTCACATGGGAGATGCAGTCAGTATATCATATTAACCACGAAAGTCCTACGTTTTGTCACTTTTTTGGATTAATTTTGGAGATAAAAATGTTGGAATAAACAACCTGATGTGACTTATTATTATTACATTCATTTCTTAAATATGTATCAAGAGAGAATTAGCATCATAACTCTAACTAGAATAATCTTTGTGGCACTGACATTCTCAAATTGACTTCCTTTTTCAAAATAAAAGACACATATCTGACTTGTTGTTTTCTCTGGACACTGATTTATTTCCTGATTTGATTCACTTCCTGTCAGGTGACCCAGATCGCCTCCCAGCCGCAGCTCCAGGCTGAGCTCAACCTCCGCCTCACGCAGCTGCAGACGCGCCTGGCGTCTCTGAAGATCGAGAACGAAGAGGTAAGACACATAAACTAAAGCGATGCTCAAAATGTCCACATTTATCACAATAACTATCTGACATGACATAAAGAAATCATGCTTACAAATGTATTTCCTGCAGTCCTGAGTCCTGCATGGGTCCAGTTTTGCAAAACCACACCCACAAATGTCATTACCGGAACCAATCTGTGATTAAACACACAGCCCCTTGTTAAAGTTGGGTTCTCCGTTCTTGAATCACAAATCCAGCCAAGGAAAAGTCTCCGTTATTGGCTGCGCTTGATGCCAAGATGGCAAATATGCAAATAGTGCCAGGCTTTCACAATAAAAAATAAATCCTGGCGGCTGATTATGCTGGATAATATTAGCTAAATTAGATGTTAAAAATAATTTTAATTTCTGATTTCTCCAGAAAAAAAACATTTTTGTTCTCACTGCCAACATTTAGTTAATTTCTGCCCGTGAATTTGTATAAATGTATTTTTTAACCTGTTACACAACTTTTTCACGGGTACCCGACCGGGTGCAGGACTGTGGTGCGTTAAACTCCTCCCCTGAACAGGGATTGTCCAATCAAAGCTTAGCGACCATAAGTAGTCACTTCAAGGCTGTCAAGCTTAAGGATTTCTCCACATCTCTCCACTACATTTTAGTCTTTTTTCGTCAACAATATTGCATGTTTGGTATCGTCACCGTTAGTGTTTAATGCCGGCGGTGCCGTTTTGTCATCATCTCATCTTGGTCATGGAAAAAAATGATGCTGACGAGCATATTTCGTCATAGTTTTCATTAAATGAATTAACACTGATGAAAACGTCTTTCCCCGCGACCCCTAACGGGATAAGCGGTTGCAGATGAGAGAGAGAGAGAAAACGTCTTTCTTTTTTTGGTAACATTTCAAAAGTTTCAAAATTCTCTTGACTATTTAATGGAAACACGACTAATGTGTTCATGTTTGCCGATTTCTGTTTGGGGGGAGGGAGTTTATTTTATTTTGCTCTAACCAGTCAGTCATTTTCAGTCAACACAGAAGCTGTTGTAACATTTGCTCGGAGGAATTAACGTTATATACAACAACCTGTACAGCTTTGTCAGCGTCATCTAGTCTTGTTGTCATTTTTGTGGCCATTTTTCTTCTCAGACTTTCTCTTTCTTTCTACAAAGATCTGATTAGCACGGTTGTTTTCCAATCAGGGAAACGGCTCCCGATGAGCTCAATAACAGCTATTTAAATCACTGAAAGTATCTGAGATGTGGATGGTCTGGAACCAGACCTGCACTACATGAAAAGTTACCAAACTCATTTGGATTTCTTCCTCAGAGACTGTTAATGATTGCACCAACTTTCCT
>CAKAOI010043394.1:0-39347 GCA_916701655.1 Sebastiscus albofasciatus | reverse complement strand
CATATAGAGGAAACGGTGAAATATCATACAGCTCCTGTAGAGTATACAGATTTGAGAAATCCAATGAGATATCCATATTGCTTTAAAGAAAAATACACTATATATATATATATATATATATATATATATGAAGATTAGATTGCAATTGCATCCTCCTCCTCCTCCTCCTCCTCCTCATTATCATCACCACCATAGTTGTCCTTTAATTAATATGATCATCCTCATGGGATGTCATCATCTTCATCGTCAACATCATCTTTACTGTTGTAGCCGTCACCTTCCTTTGCATCAACTTCATCATCACCGTTGGTTGCCACTATCATTGACATCATCTTCAGTTGTATGGTAGTTTATGGCTTTATGGCCATCATTACCGTTGTGGTTGCCATGAGCAATGTTCATCAACATCATTATCAATGTTGTGGGTTGTCAGCAGCAGCAGTAGTCAGTGGCCCTCAACGTCTGATAGCTATGCAACGAGGCACCCTATGAGACACACCGGGCTTTCAACTAACTCCAATGTAAACCCACCCATGTCATTATGAGACGTCAGAGCAACTGACGTAGTATAAAGAGAGAGAAAGTCTGCCTAGGGTGGGTGGGAGGGAGGGTACTTTCTCCCAGGAGTGCACTGTTGTGCCGTGTGAAACCAAGTCAACGTTGATGTATTTTACTGTAATTGCGTAACCTGTGTAATGTCAGTTATAAACCACCATCTTTTCCTAGACCTAACCGAATACAGTAGTTTTGTTGTGTAAGTAAACCTAAAAAATAATGAAGTCACTGGAGGGGTACCCAGAGAGTCATAGTTTGAAACGTAGGGCCACTGACCAAACGGCGGTGTTTGGGAGTCGAGTTGGGAGTGAGAATGTGTTGCGTCATCGTCATCGTCATCGTCATCACTGTCATCATCATCACTGTCATCATCATCATCATCACCACCAGTACCATCATCATCATCACCACCACCACCGTCGTCGTCATCACTGTCATCGTCATCACTGTCATCATCATCACTGTCATCATCATCATCACCACCACCACCAGCACCATCATCATCACCACCACCACCACCATCATCATCATTATCATCACCACTATCTCCACCATCATCATCAACATCATCATCATCATCAGTCGTCATCATCATCAGTCGTCATCATCATCATCATCATCATCATCATCATCATCATCATAATCACTGCCATCGTCATCATCATCGTCGTCACTGTCATCATCATCATCGTCATCGTCGCCATCGTCAACACTGTCATCGCCATCATCGTCATTGTCATCGTCATCACTGTCATCATCCTCATCACTGTCATCGTCATCATTGTCATCACTGTCATCGTCA
The DNA here is from genome assembly GCA_916701655.1 of Sebastiscus albofasciatus. Classification (NCBI taxonomy): domain Eukaryota; kingdom Metazoa; phylum Chordata; class Actinopteri; order Perciformes; family Sebastidae; genus Sebastiscus; species Sebastiscus albofasciatus. The sequence continues at coordinate 37,990 of CAKAOI010043394.1, read as the reverse complement.
TCACTGTCATCGTCATCACTCGTCATCACTGTCATCATCGTCATCACTGTCATCATCCTCATCATCCTCATCACTGTCATCATCATCCTCATCACTGTCATCGTCATCACTGTCATCGTCATCACTGTCATCATCCTCATCACTGTCATCATCCTCATCACTGTCATCATCCTCATCACTGTCATTGTCATCACTGTCATCGTCATCACTGTCATCATCCTCATCATCCTCATCACTGTCATCATCATCCTCATCACTGTCATCGTCATCACTCATCGTCATCATCATTGTCACTGTCATCGTCATCACTGTCATCATCCTCATCATCCTCATCACTGTCATCGTCATCACTGTCATCGTCATCACTGTCATCATCCTCATCATCCTCATCACTGTCATCATCCTCATCACTGTCATCGTCATCACTGTCATCGTCATCACTGTCATCATCCTCATCACTGTCATCATCCTCATCACTGTCATCGTCATCACTGTCATCATCCTCATCATCCTCATCACTGTCATCATCATCCTCATCACTGCCATCGTCATCACTCATCGTCATCATCATTGTCACTGTCATCGTCATCACTGTCATCGTCATCACTGTCATCATCGTCATCATCATCATCATCGTCATGTTGTTGCCGTCTCAGATATCAAGATCATCTTCACTGACATGCTAATGATTTGCGCTTTTTGTCTTCCCTCAACTCCTTTTGCCAAGTTACACACATATCTGCACTGTGAGGTACACACACACACACACACACACGCACGCACACACTCCTGCCCATAATCCCCTGACCTTTTTTGTCAGGAGTTTCTGGAAGCCTTCCAGAGGAGAGTTATGATGTGGCCACTGCCTGCTGCGACAGAGGGAGCAGAACAACTAGCAGAAAAACACTCCAAAGGACAGAGGATGATAGAAGTGATGTAATGAGCTCTGCACCGAGAGAAACGGAGGAAAGGACAAACATAGCACGCACACAAACACACAAGACAAGGAGACGGCATTTTACCTCGACGTGCCTCATATTCATTTCCTGCTCGATTTTTTTGTTTTCTTTTACCCCATTTCCTTTTGCCAATTGAGTTTTTTTTTTCAAGTCTATTTTATATTCTCTGTTGGGGAGAAAACTATTTCTGCAGTTGTCCAACATACAGACACTAGACTGTAATATTCACTTCCTCCCTCTAATTTTCTGCTGCACAATGTCCTGTTTCCTCGGGAATGTATTGTCTTTTCATCTTTAATCACACACAAGGAAGGTATAGTGGGGCGTAAACACCATTTTTTTAATTATTATTTTAATACAGTCTTTTAAAAATATAACACATTGTTTCATCAAAGGAACCATACTGGTACATTATTTACAGTAGAGTGAGTACTTTAAAGCATAATTGAGCCACCTTCATAAGCAGTGTTTGTTACTGTGATTAAGTTCCTTCAGAGTTGAGGTTTTTCCCTGAGGTGTATACATTAATATGTCCACCCCCCTGGGTTGTGAGCACTTTAAACACACACACACACACACACTGTAGGAGCATTCAGAGACCTGCTTTCTCTCACTCCCCTCACAGCTGCAGATCTTTTTTATTCTCTCGTCTCAGAGGTAACGCTTCTCTATTTTCTTGCTTGGTTAATTTTTAATTCCGCATAGACTCACTGATCTCTCCCCGGACCCCGAGTCCCTCAGTGGTAAAAACATCAGTGGGATAAACGATGTGTGCTGCTGCTGCATGTACTGATGGAGATAGTTAAGGAAGCAAGATGAAAAAGCATCATCTCCTAGATGCAGAAGATGAAAGTGAAAACCTTGTTTTGAAACGTGGGTTGAAGCACGCTGTTAGATCTCTCCCAAGTCTTCTCATCCTTTTTGCCAGAACCACATCGAGGGCTAAAGCCTTACAATACAAGCCCCCTCTCTGTTCTCCCATCTCTAATCAGCCAGATGTAACACATTTTAATACGGCTAATTCCGCCGCTAACAGCAGGCTCACCATTCTCCTCTCCTTGACCTCATATTTCACAGATGCAACACATTCAGAAAAAAAATATTCCCGTGTTAATAGAAAACACGCCTCCCCGCTTTGTTACAATAAATAAAAGTCATTCCAGTGTTTTATTTAGCTACTGTCTTATTACACGGTGATTTATGGAAATGATTGAGGTGCAATTTTTAAGCTGAATCAACATCCTGTCCTTCACTTTCAACAAAACATGCATTCATTTATTTATATTCACAAAGTCAAGGCGAACATTTTCCTATACAGCTAAACAACTATGACGTGTTAACCTGAATTCAAATCAAAGTTTTAATAAAGCTTTTTTTTATTAAAAAATGTCCAACCTAATATGTCATTTTTTTTTTTATTATTAGATTTTCTTCCATTATTATTAATCGCACCAGTTTTACCTCAACACGGTGTGACAGCGTAGATTGCCACTCTTGCATGTTGACAGTTCATCGCCCAGAGGAAAATTAAAACCCGGCACTTTAAATATCCTGTTTCATTAACACCTATGCGGGATTTAAAATAGGTCAATAAATAAATAACATTTTTTTTCCAATCACCACAAACATGTCACGGCCTTCATGTCGAAAAGAAAAAAAAAATGAATGGTTTGACGCCTCAAACTAACAAGGTCTCCGTGTTAAAAAAAGCCAGTGTGCCAAGATTACTCAGACAAAAAAAAAGAAAAAGAAAATTCAAGAGGTGGCCCAAAGCCCCCTAAAGTATTGAAATTTCATCTCTGGCTGTCACCTTCAATCTGTCATCTAATCAGTCCTTCTGCCTTCTCCACCTCCTCCTCCTCCTCTTCTTCCTCTCCCCCCTCTCCTCCAGACATCAGGGAGAGTGGAAGCCCCAAGCCGGTGATGGTTTTCATCCACGGGGGCTCCTACATGGAAGGAACTGGGAATATGTTTGACGGCAGCATCCTGGCCAGCTATGGAAATGTGATTGTCATAACTGTCAACTACCGGCTGGGCGTCCTAGGTAAGGAACCTGCTGTACTGCGTGATACACAACCACTGTTGTCAGATTGTTGTTTTTCTTTCTTTGCATCAATCTCTTGGTAATTCCATGTGCTGTTGCTGGTATTTTCCAGTGACTTTAGCTTAGCATGAACACCTTCTTCCTTTCCTTGTTCCTTCTGTCTATCTTGGTGATTCCATGTGCTGCTGCTGCTGCTGGTGATATCCCAGAGAGCTCTGATTCTGATTCTGTATCAGAAATCTGGGCTCCTCGCTTGGTTTCATTGGTGTTTTATGCTTGTTAATAACAGGTTCAAACTGGTCTCTGCAGCTAATACCTGCTCTTTGTTGGTTACAGTTCAGACATTTCTATCTAAAGGCTGGATTTGAATCGTTTATGAAGTCTTTGGTTGTGATTTGTCCTTTTGTTATTGAGGTTTTTTACTTTCTGTTGAGCAGTTTATCATATAATACTGTCCATTGTTATACTGTACAGCTATTGTTTAAAATATTGTGGGCATAATGCATCATAACAACCCAATTTACCTTGAAAAAGAAACACCATGTGAGCATTTGTCTGATGTTAAAAGCATACTAACGTGATGTCGTTGTCATGTATCGCGTATCTGAGCTTTCATTTTGATGATGTACACAGAACTTGACATACTTCATATCTATATCTAGGCTACATCAGAATGTTTGTTGGGACATAATGTGTTCCCGTACTGATACATGTGTGTGTTGAAAATGACACGTCTATCGCAGAGCTGACACTTGGACTCCGGATTTGGCCCAGTTACCACGCTTTGCGCATCTACTCGTCTACCCGTCTCCTTTCTTACACTTTAATCTACCGTGGCAACGTCTCCTCTGATCTGCAGTCCCTTCTTCTTCTTCTTTTTTTCATTTTCCTCCTCATCTATCTTATCTTTTCTCATCAGTCTAATGCCTGATTCCTTTTCCTCCTGTGTATGGATGTCACAGCCTTACCCCAGAGGGCAGGTAGATATTGCGACACATGACGGAAACTAAAGGTTCGCTGCCTCCGTCCTTAATGAGATTGTGCTGTCATTTGTTTGGATGGAAGGAGCTGATTCCATTTCCACGTTGTTTTGGTTTCTGGGGTTTTTTCCTCTCTCTATCTTATTAAACCATAGCAGAATAAAGATATAGGGCAATATCCGCCTTTCATTCAACTAGAATACCGTTCGTCTGGGGGCATTTATGTGTGTGTGCACATATTGGTGTGTGTGCACATATTGGTGTGTGTGCACATATTGGTGTGTGTGCACATATTGGTGTGTGTGCGTGTGTGTGTACGAAGAATGAGCATAAAGGCTTAAAGGTGATTCTTTGAGATGTTTATAGCTGACATAGAACATGACGCACAACATTAATGTTCTCTGCAGGTGGTCTGCATTGTCTCTGTATGTTCTCTCATCACTTATTCAGGCCCTGGTCTCTTTGACGTGACTTATCAGTGAAAAGCTTAATGTTTTCTTGCATATAGTCTGATGAAATACTCATGGTTTGTGTTAAAATTAATAACGTAATAAACCAGTGTAAATAAATAACAACCACCCTTAGCGGATTTTCTTATGTAACGTTACATAACGTCACGTGACAAGCACAACGATGTTATGTAATAAGCGTATAAGTCAACTTTTACTTTTAGTTTCACACTGGACGAGAACAGCGGTCTTATGTTTGTTTGACCCATCCACCACCACTCCCACCCGCCCTCCGTGGACTTTCTTGCTTGTTCTACGACACCTCGTAACGGTCGCTCATTATACTACGTCACTTGCTCTGACCGAATGCAAAAAACATTCAAAGTAGGCCTATCCGTGGGTTGGCGGAAATGTACAATGCCAACATTTTTTTTCCTATATGCCATTGGAGTAACTGTGGTTCATGTCTCTCGGAGATATAACTGTCAGTCAGCCAGTGACTGGATGGACAACCCCCCCTCAACAACCACCCTTAGCGGACTTTCTTATGCAACGTTACATAACGTCACGTAACAAGTATGTAATAAGCGTATAAGTCAACGGTTACTTTTAGTTTCACACGGGACATGGCCAGCGGTCCTATGTTTGTTTTACCCCCATCCACCACCACTCCCACCCGCCCTCCGTGGACTTTCTTGCTTGTTTCTTGCTGTGTTCCACTTGCCAGTGGAGTAACTGTGGTTCACGTCTCTTGGAGATATAACTGTCAGTCAGCCGGTGACTGGATGGACAACCATTCCCCCCCTTGGCAACCTTCGAGCCCTGCCAGAACCACGATATTAAACAACGTACTCCATCATCTGCAGTTACAAATCATTCATTCCTTTTCAATACCCACTTATTCCATCTCGGGATCATGACGGGGGCAGGAGACTCTGCCAATGCGAAAGGACAAACACATGCATCAACTCCTGTATACAGATAGTGATACAGTATAAACTGTGAAAATACTGATATTCGCAAAAATGAGCATTTCTCAAGCCCAAAATCTCAAGTCCAAACCTGCATGTGTTCAGGGCTGAGATTCAAATCCTGGAACTTCCTGTTGTGAGGCAGCAGTGCTAACTTCTGAGCCAATTAATACTCACTTTACACTATTTACTAAATATGCATTTCCTGGTTCCAGTTTCTAATGTGACAATGTTTGTTTTCTATGTTTGGTCATCATAAATTTAATGATGAGTGTTGGACTGTTGGTTTGACAACCAAAGCTATTTAAATACTTTGAGTTGTTTTCACTATTTTGTCATATTTTACAGGGTTAATAATAAATTGATTCATTGAATGATTGATAGATTTATAGATAATGAAGACAATATTAATGGCAAGTGGTTATGATATTTCTGTGGGAAAATGCTGTTGAGAACTGAAATGTCGGTGTCGACACATTTTAATTTCAGATATTTACAGCATCATGTTTACCATTCTCATTTACTATCAGAGACATCACAAAAAGTGGACAACATGCCCAAAAGATGAGCAAAGTAAAGGATAAATCAATCACGTTCTTACTTTTAATTATTTTATACGTGCCAGGATGAATCAGGTCTCTCTCTCTCTCAGTTTCTGATGTGCAAGCTCTTAACTGCTGCAGGCCTCATGGTGTTGAGGGAAACTGTATCCCTGCTGGTTAACATGAGGCGCCGCTGTTTGCTCTCAGATTAGACTCTATGTGTTTGTGTTTACCCCCCTGGCAATGGACAAAAGCATACGGCTTTACCTCACCAAACATGTGATGGTGTGTGTGTATGTATGTGTGTGTGTGTGTGTATGTGTGTGTGTGTGTGTGTGTGTGTGTGTGTATGTGTGAGTGACACATAGAGAGTGTGTACTCAGCTACAGTAGGTGTAAGACTCATAACCGCTGGGCTTTCCAGTCAGTCATCCACTCTTTAGTAAGTATGTAAATAGCTCTACTGCCAAAAATACCCATCTTTAACAAGCCATTAAGTCTAGTATCGAGTAAAGTACAACATAGACGGGTTTCATTTATTACCCTAACATTGTCTCAGTACTTATTTGGAGATATTGCCATTGATTCTCAAAGTACGTGAAATTGTGCTGGAGGCATGTGGATCTATACCATGGCATTTTCCACTCTTGGTCCACCTACTGAAGTTCATACCCAGGTTCCTTTCTTTCAGGATCTCTTAGGGAGGGGATTATCATTACTTTGTTTTAATTTCACATGCAAGAAACTTAATTGATTGTGTATATTAATGACTTCACCTTGGCGAAAATGCAAGTTCTATAAATAGCCAATAGTGCAAGCTTGTCCTCAGCTGTTTAATGTTACTTTATTCCTGGTACAGAGCAAAAACACATTAAACTAGAATGGCACTCATTCTCACTCATTCAGCAGCCTTGTTATGTCTGTATAACGTTACACTACGTTGCCTGTCATCCCGTCATCTACCGCTTTTATCTTTCTCACCACAGACGGCAAGCAGCTCTCGTACCTCGGAGTCTCACCACACATCCACACCCGTATCGCTCTGCTCTCATAAGGAAAATATCAGGGTTATGCATCATCAACGCGCCATCAATGCATCATCAACGCGCCATTAACGTGCCATCAATGCGTCATCAGTTACACTGCGCATGTGTTATACCCTGTGGTCTTAATGCTCAGGCTGATCGTAATCCTTAAAAAAATTCCTCAATCCGGATCGCCACCAAAATCTAATGGATTGTTCATTAGGCTACACTCCACTCCTCCAAAAAAATTCATTCAAATCCATCACAAACTTTTGGAGTAATCCTGCTAACAGACAGACAGACAAACAAACCAACACTGGTGAGAACATAACCTCCTTCAAGGTCCATATCCATTTAGTAAGGTTCATAACAATGTAGTTTTTTTACTGGGTGAATGTTTACTGCAGTGGTCTCCGTGCATTCATGCAGAGATTAGTCCCGATGAGAGACGTTTTTATAAAGTTAAGCCTATACAGACTTTTAGAAAGACCCATAAACTATGTTTCTCTCTGTTTTCTACATAAACAGACCAACGTATACCTGCTAATGTAACGTTTACGTGTCATGTCGACCAATCACATTGGTCAACTCATTAGCGCATGGAAAGGTTAGCTCTAACATGTGGCGTGGACTTTGAGGGACCTCATCAGAGCGCACTTGAAGGACCCAGGAGTGGTTCGCTGGACCCACAGTTTGACAGTTACTTTCACCATCAACAACCAAACATACAGAATTATTTTACAAAATGACCTTGGGTCTGAAAAACCTCTCTGATTGCCCAACCCCCCTCGCCCCCGGCAGATGGCATGTTTCCTGAAAGCCTTCAGGGGGCGGACCAAAGCTGACCATGCATGTGAATGAATGAAAGATGAGTCCAATCCACAAGGTATTATAGATCTCACAAAAGGCATTTTAAGATCATTGACTAAAAGACTAGAAAACAGTAAACACCTTCCTTCATTAATAACTTTCAACCGTCTCCCAGACTCATAATTATGTTCTCCAGCCGGCCCAGTTAGCCTCCGTTGGTTAAAGCGTGCGCTTGACCTTACCCAGCCAGCCATTGCAGCACCTGTTCGCTTGGAGATGCTGCTCTGCTGACAGAACTCCCTACTCTCGCACCAGTGATTTTTTCTCTCCTTGGCTTATAGTGTGTTTTTGTGTGTCTGTGAGAGCGAGCGCTTTGCAGGGAAGCCATTAGTGGCTTTAAATATGCAGAGCTGCTGACGCGAAGCTGTATTTATCGTTTAAGGGCCTTGGCTACAATGGATTTGGCCACGGGGCACGTATATAGTATGCTACTGTCAGTGTGTGTCCACTGGTGTGTATGAACGTGTGTGTTTAATGAATTAGGAGAATTTCTCCCGTGTGCAGATGGGGGTGTTGATGGAACACATGGTATAGTGCTGTCAAAGTGTCATTATTATGGGCGGCGAGTATTTATTGTCTCCGTTATCTCACTCCTCCTTGGTTTATAATGGGACAATCTGCTGTAGGTTGGTTTTTGTTTTACTTAACACTTGAACTACTTAAGAGACTAAGTACCATATCATTCAGATAGCTGGCTATCCTCAACTCTGTCCCTGTAGTGAATAGAAGTGATCCCGAGTTGTTGGCAGTTTAATAATAGTAAATCCAAACCCAAAAGCACAAAAGTTGATCTCAACATCCAATACATGAAACCAATACATGCACAGAGCTTGTTTGTTGTACCTCCAAACAGCAGACTGTGCCTTTAAGGCCAGGCAGGCCCTCACAGCGTCGAGTTTGTTTCGGCCCAGCCAAAACCTTTAATCACGCTGATTGATGAGGTGCATTTCCCTGACTCAAACCTTCTCCAAATACCCCTTCCATTCCAGCCATACATCAGCCATTCAGCCAATTCATCAAGCCTCTGATTGTTTTAAGATATACCTGGCCAGTAAAATATCCATTTCTCTGCACGGCACGGCACTGCTTCTCTAACTCTGCCCTCCGCTTGAGAAAAGACCATGCACAGGAAAAAAAAGAACCAGCAAGCTGCCGGAGAAAGGAAACGTGATGCAAGCGTAGGTGTCTCACAATCAATGTACTTGGATTTAATATGCTAATTGCTGAATAATTAATAAATAACCTGTTTAGAGTTCTCGTGTGAGTACTTTCTGGATTAGTTTATGATTCTACGATAAGAAAATAAATAAAAAAATACAAATAAGGTAAATAGACTTGTATTTTATACAGCGGTTTTCTAGTTTTCTGACCACTCAAAGCGCTTTAAACTACATTCACTCATTCACGAGGTGCCAACCTGCCCATCAGGATCTAATCTAAATACTCCGATGGTGCAGCCTTTGGGAGCAATGTGGGGTTCAGTATCTTGCTCAAAGACACTTCGACATGTGACTGGAGGAACTGGGGATCGAACTGCTGACGTTTGGATTGGAGGACAATCAGCTCTACCTCTATGTAGCTTCATCATTATCACTCTGGGTGTCAGTGGAGTGATTTAGTACCCCGTGATGGTCCAAAATGCTGAGACATTTCAGGAGATGTGTACTTATACTCTGAAACACACATACATTACACCTGCATGGCTTTAATTGTATCCAAATTAGGACTATATGTGTGTTTGCTTGAGGAGCATTTCCTCTCACACAGGCGTTATCCCTAATGTTTACCCTTCCTAAATATTACTCTCTCTCCGTCTCATATATCTTCTCTTATTTTCTCGCCATCACATTAATTGGGCCACTTTCTTTTCCTGTTAGTTTTTGTCCTGCTGGCTAAGTGTTGAGTACTATTATTTTCATGCTTATTAATTTCTTTCTCCCTGAAACAAGAATACCCCAATGATTTGGGTTCATTACTCTTTCTGTGCCTCTGTGCCATCTTTCCTCTTCTATTCCCTATCCCTCCTTCTCGCCATCCTTCCTCGGTAGTATAGCCCAAACACATGCTCGCTCAGAAACTCACGGACTGCATCTGACCCCTTAAATAAACTGTTTTTCTCAAGCCTTTATTAGCGGCTAATGGTTACTTTCCCCTCCAAACATCGGGATTCGTATTAGCACTCTTTCTCCTTCTAATATTGTTGAGATCAGCTATCCCCTTAGCCTGATGAATACAGACTTGTTTTTTTGATACTGTAAAGACACAAGGAATTCACCAAGACACTTGGCTTCCTCTATTGTCCTCTGTAATGCATTTTATTTAGAATCATTCCATGCCAGATGTTACAAGAAATGTATGAGTATCTGATAACTTAAAGGACAAGTGATCTATTGGAAGAAAGGTAATATATATACACATAATGAATACATGTTAAATGCCATATATGAGAGTATTCAGGTAGCAATTTAGCTCTTTATGAAGCCATTTTTAAACCATTTATCATTGAGGTTTTGCTAAATGTATCATCAGCAAACCTTCGCCATGTTGCTCAGATGTTCTCTCCTGTAAATTAGTCAAGTGAAGCTCAAACATTTCCTCGGCTATTTTAGGGCAGAAGGAGCTTTGATCAGTGGACATGCTGCATCGAGACATGCTGTAATAGTTGATGCAATATTTCCCACTGTCCTGCCATGAACCAAATCCCACTATTACTGAGAAGAAAGAGTTCTATACATTTTAAATATGTACCAATGATGCCTATGGGTATAAACAGACAGAGAGATTACTGCATGTTCAAAGATGTCCCAATGTTTAGTCCTTTTCATCATAATAAAGTACCGGCATATGAGCTGTTTTGTTGCAAGCAGTTGCAGTAGAATCAAACCTCAGACCAAACGGAGACAGATAACATGATCAGAGACCGTAGCTTTCCATCACATTTATTGTGAAATTGGCTCAAAATTTGACATTAGATTAGCATACGGTCTGCTCCAGTCTGTATGTTCCATATTTGATATGATAATTTTGTTTTTCTAAACTGAATGGTTGGAATGAAGTGGTGCAGGGATGACATATTTTTGTAGGCCAGCAAGGAAGTTACAATCGCACAGGTTCCCTCCACAAAAAGACGATGGGATTGTTCCATTGGGTTTTGGATTATTGCAGAAAATAAGCTCTGTGTCGAACAAACATTCATGATACTCATATATCAATCAAAGATCTTCAGAAATGAACACCACTTTTATGATTTCTGAAGCTAATGCCAGGCTATAAAGGAACTACACCACGGTTGCCACCTGTTATCAACCGCCTTTTAAATGTAAAAGCTTTTAAATTCACAAGTGGGATATGTACTGATGTATTGAAAATTATAGAACAAAACATTAAAATCTCTTCAGCTTGTGATAAGCACAAACCTTATTTCAGGCATCTAACTAAAAAGCCTTTTAAAAAACCCATTGACCTCCAGACGAGGGAACCGGAAGTGCTAAAATGCTAACTCATTTCCTGGTTTTAGGACTCATTCCTGCAGCCCTCTGTGAGAACTTTTGTTTAGCTTTTCAATTCCATTGCATTCTGTATGTTATCAACACTCAGTTTTCCAGTTGAAATATAATTGTCTAAATGCTGTTTCAGCTTTGGTAAGAATACCACTTTGTGATAATTGGTTCTGGGTGTGTAATACTATTGCAACATGGCTAATGGCAGCTAAAATTTGGCTAAGATTTCAGCTAATAGCAGGTTCATTACAAGTCTGAATAACATATATTAGTTGGACCAAGTTACCCACACTCAGTGTTGTTTTCTTGTAGCTAAAACCACCAGGACTGTATCCCCCATTTGGAAACCACTCTCTAGTCTTGGCAATATGGCGTTGTAGTCTCCTGGCCATTGTGTGGTTCTCTTAGTCTGCCATCGCTCGGTTTGTTTGTGTCCTACTCATTTGGCTCAATGACGTTGGCATAATGATTTATTCAGTGAGTGGGCTGCAATGACGGTGAAAGCTATGCTATGCTAATGGTGATCTGGCAACACGGGGGGCTGGCGTGGCGGGGTTCTCGGCAGTTCTGCCGATGCGTCGGGGATCGGATAAGTCTGGCCGAGGCCGGGACAACAGATGACCATCTGGGCACGCTCCACAGTGCCAGGAGTCTGTAGCCACATGCCACAAAAACCACCATTACGCACACAATGATATGCATGTTTGATGTAGTATGTGTTACACATGGTCAAGGCCAGTATCTGGTTCCAATACACCATTTTTCAGAGGATGACTCCTAAAATCAATCGATCAGTGGACTTACAATTGTTGCTGGTTTCATTCAGCCATTTGTTGCTGAAGGCATAATGACAGTGCTTGATTTGGAACAAAAAAGGGGGCCAGTGCTCCAAACCCAAAGGCTGCAGGGCATGCACATGCAGAGTTTGGGGAAATTTGAGTACAAACTAGTAGTTTGACAAAATAATCCCAAATTAAGGTCCACCTACTAGCTTTACAAGTCCATGTTGGCTCAAAGGTAATTATGGAAGTTTATTAAGCCAACATGGAAGAGAAGTTCTTAAAGTGCTATGGATGAAATCATAACTGAGCAAACTCCATCTGCTGGTGGAAGCCGCCCAGTCGACAAGAAAAAAATGTTGGCATTGTACATTTCTGCAAACCATTGACACGTTGAACGTGGGCGTTTGTTTTTTTTTTTTTTTTTTTCGAATGTGGACGTTTTTGCATTCAGTAGGGGCAAGTGATGTAGTATATCGAGCGGCCGTTATTGAAAGTAACGCAGTATAATAATGAGTATAAAGAACCAGAAAGTCCACAAAGGGCGGGTGGGTCCAACAAACACAGGCCTTTCACCCAGGAGACTGCTGTTCACATCCTGTGTGAAATGTAAAGTAAATGTTGAGTTTATGCTTATTAAAGCATAACAACGTTACGTAAGAAGCATAAACTCAACATTTACTCAGTCAGCAAAGGGCGTTTTTTATTTATTCACGTTTTTTTCCGTTGTTATGGTTGTTAAGTTATTATTTTAACACAGACCATGATCTTTTTTTTAATTTTTGGTTCAGAAAATGTTTGCAACATTCAACGTATCTGCGTATCTACATTTTTTTCTGTTGACTGGGTTGGGTGAAGAATGTGGGTGAATGTGATATGGTTGAAAGCTTTGGAAAAAAATAGTAATCAAACCTTGAGTTGGAATTGTTTTGTCAAACTGCTATCCAGGGTCAAGATAAAACTTTCATGCTTTACATATCACTAATTTGTAGTTAGAATTACCAAAACATATTTCACCACGTGGATGATATTACTCCAAATCCTTTGATACCAATGTGGGACACAAACCATACATTGTGACTTTAAGATATTTTATTACGTTCAAGTCATTAAAATCACTTGGTGTAGGTTGGATAATAGTCATGGTTAAATAATAAATACAAATGCTGAATTATAATAATAATAAGCCAAACCGGACAAAAGGGGATGTGATAATGATTCTAATAATAAAGACACAAAACGCTCTGTGATACCAAAGTGGTCGAATGAAACCAGCCAACCGGCAGTTTTGCATGTGCATGCTTTCTATCCCTGACACTCTGAACTCTAACAATTTACTCTTCCTCCTATCCTCTTCTGCCTTGTTTTACTTGAATAACTTCTCTGTATCTCTGTCCTGCTCTTAAACTATGCAATGACCTAAATACTAAAAATACTAACACCAACTATACTAACTGAAGAAAACATTCTCTACTAAAAATACTACTAATACTACTAATCTGAAATATACTAACTAAAGTCCAGAATGTGCCTAAAACTGTTACAAGTGTTATTTTGAGCTTTATTTTCCTTCAACTTCTACTCACCTAACTTCCACAATTTGATCTGTATGTCTGAAAACTCATACAGCTATCTAAGTAACCATCAAGACTACTAGGAAAATCAAAAATGTATTTCCAAATTTAACCAACAAATATATAAAAGAACGGAGTTGCTGCAATTACAATATTTCTGCATTTTGTATTGACATTTCCCAGCCATAACAATCAGTAGCCTATGAGCTTTCAGACTAAGTCAGTCCCTGTTTTTTTTTTCTGTTTTACCACCTTTCCTTTTGTTTCTCATTTCCTTTGCATGTATTCCATCTTCTTTCCGTCCTCTCCGTCTGATCAATAATGAAACCGATGTGTTGTGCAAATTGCAAGATAGTTTGCTAGGTTACAATTAATGATGGAGTTTGTGTGATCGCAAACTGGTACCTCTCAAGCTACCAGTTCACGGCCTGTACTTGGTCCGTGCACTGCCGCCCGTATGAAACATTGGGACACATACAGCTGGTCTCTCGACCCAATAGTCTTGTCTGGTTTGCAGGGGGCATAGCCCAGCATGCATTGGGTGAGAGGCAGGCAGACTACACCCTGGACTCACTCTATAATTTCAAATTCACTTTAAACTGGTGAATTGGACTTTTCAACCTACTCATTGTCATATGGTACGTATGCTAGATAAATGTCATAATTTCAATGCTTGGTATAAAACTTACATGACAGTTCCCCACATCCCACCACCCCACTAGAGCAAAGTCAACACGTTTGACTTTTGACCCCTCAAAGTGAAGTTATGACCATCCACTGTCCCTTGCTAGAGGCTGCACAGTGGTGGTGAGTTCAACCACAGAGATTTGTTTTTCCTCTCAAACATGTTTAATACATTTTTGTGCACATTAATTTTAGTCACCAAGGTTTTAAGATGTCCAGTTGACCAATCTTGGCTCCTCTATACTGTGGACATCTCAATCATGAACAATTGGATTTGATTGAATGATCAATTTGATTGGTCACAACGTTGACTTCCTGGGCAGAGTGGGATTCACGTTGGTTCAGCTTTGTGGTTGTATCTCAATTACAGTCTTGTACTAATGCTACTGTTGGCCTGGCAGAGGTCAAAGGGGCCAGCTGATTGGCTAGAGGTTGGATAGAAGTGGATTGGCTGGGCAGGAGAGCAGGGGGCAGATGGAGAGATGGGTTGAGAAGCAAAATGAGATTACATCCCTCCACACCGAGCTATTACTAGGCACCTCACTGCCAACTGTATGTGTATACAGAACCCCCCTGTGACTGTGTTATTTATTGATCAAAGCTTTGGTCTGCGCTTGTGTGTGAATGCATGCTGAAGTGTGTGTGTGTGTGTGTGTGTGTGTGTGTGTGTGTGTGTGTGTGTGTGTCTGCCTGTGTGAGTGCAATGGAGGCTAGTACAGCAGATGGACACATGTAGCAGTAGGATCAAAGCTTGTGGTGTGTAACACCTCTGATCACGGCAAACTACATAATGTAGGGGAGTGGAGCGGTCCAGTCTCTGAACAACTGTCTATCTGTGTGATATTTTTTTAAAATCTTAATTCCATTTCCCCACACAGACAACTGTGTCTCATTCTCTTCTATCCACCGGTCTGAAGTAGTTCCAGGTAAGCGTGGCTTTGATCCGTTCCGATTCTCAGGCTGTCAGTCTCTCTGCAGCCCACCGAGGAACTCGCCACCACTATCTGCCGGCACCAAATAAAACCATCGCCAACAAGCGATAAAGAAGACAGAGAGACAGAGAAGAGAGAGAACGATGAAGAGAAAATGTGATTTAAGACTCGATGGGGTCCGTCCGCCCTGCACGACACAAGCCATCTGATTGGTTATCAGCATGAGCCACAAATCTGCCGTCGCCATATTTTTAGAGGTCAGAAAGGAGCGTCTCGCTGAGACACCAGGCAGCCAGGGAAGGGATGGGTGGGGGGGGGGGGCAGCATGAGTGTAAAAGAGATAAATGGTGTATGAATGCTTTTGAGGGTTAGACTGATATCAGTTTGGTTAATATGTGGCTTTTATTAAATATGAGTTATGGGCAAGTCATATACCTTCTGTGTCTGAAATGAACCTTAACCATACTGTAGGCTAGAATTCTAAACTGGTTAGCATTCAACATAAAAACAAAAAGGAATGTCGCATGTGTTGAACGTAACATGGACGTCTTTTTTTTCTTCTTTGCTTAATGTTTTTACAACACATTCTAACTCCCAATTTGTCCCTTGGTACCCCTCTAGCACCAGTTCTGGACGTGACAGGGACGGTGTGTCAGTTTCCGCTTGTTACATAGTGTCTTTTCAAAATAAATTTCCAACTTAGGTTTACTGAGTTTTTAGGTTCACTTGGTTAGGTTTAGGCAACAAAACTGCTTAGTTAGGTTTAGGAAAAGATAGTGTTCTTAGGTTAAAATATGTACGTTTGTTACGTAAAATCAGTATGTTTGTTACGTAACTGGCAAAATACACAAGTTAAGTAACAAAACTAGGGTAAAATAAGTCAGTGTTGACTTTCTCGTCTAATACTGGCAAGGATGGGTTTGCATTTAGATCCGTACTCTAGGGGGCTGATTGGGGGCTTTTTTCAACTTGTTAGCAAGGAAATGTTCAGTTGCCACAAGTAGTTTCAATTTAAGAATACCAATATTAGTACAGTATAACCCCCTAAAAACAGATTAATCTACACTGCCAACACCAGCAACAACCAAATCATTGGTTAATGCTGTGGCACTGAAGCCGCTTCAGTCCAACATCGGTGTGTGTTTGTATGCAGTGTATGTGTTGGGACGGAGAGAGAGAAAGAGAGAGAAAGGACTTGGTGTTTTATGGCCAGCAGATGGTAAGCGGAGGATGAAGAATAGCTGACTTTCATGATGTCATCATGAAAGCATTGCTACTCTCACCTTGTACACTTCTGTCTTTGTTTCTGTCTTCAGTCTGTGGATGTATTGTTCAATTGTTCAATATCTCCTAATTTGATTGTTTTTACACACATTGTCAGAAATGTAAGTATTTTGTGTGTTCTTTTCTGAAACAGCATTGAATTGTCACGGGACACCAAAACGTTCTCTTCGAAACCCAAGATGAGAGTCATAATAAACCATATCCGTGAATAGCCTACAATGTGGAATCTGATCCAATTGTTTCATTACAAAGCTGTCAGGAGAGAGGGTCCCCATAGACAACCTGTATAATATTGATAAGTACAACAATAAATGTGCAATCCATCAAATGGCATCCTCCCGCTCCCACCTCACTTAAGACAACTCTCGACTCTGCTGGTACAAGTGTATCGGCCCAGTGAACTGCTATTCACAAAGCATTACATTAACACAGTGATCCTCTCCCTTTTTGTCTGCCACTGTCTTTCTCTCTTTGCAATCAACGCTGCTAAATAGTCTATTTTACAGAACACATCTGCCATATTGCCTCCTCTTTTTGTTCTAACACAAATCCCATAATCCTCTCAAAGGTCAGCCTCCTCTTTTCTCCCTGCTCCCGCTCTCACCACGCGCCATGTATTCATTTGTTTTCCCCCGGTGGAAATGATAGAACAATATGGAGGATAAAAAAGGATGAGGAGGTGGAGGAGAGGGAGGAAGATCCCGTTGTTTCTCTCCATCTCCCGTAAGCATTACCGTTCTCTCTCTCTCGCTCTCTCTCTGTTTGTTTCTGTCTCATTTGAATTCAGTTGAACGGTTTGTTGGCATACAAAGTATTTTTAAAAGCCAGCAATTGGCACTTTATACGTTCTCAGTGCTCTGACGCGATTGGTTTGAAAAATTGTATTATTGCATTGTACACAAGTCTTCGATATCTGTAATTAATGAAAACAGAAAGTTTTGTTATATGAATAATTCAAAAGCCACTAAAAGAATAAATGTGTATATGTGTCTGTTAGTATCCAAGTGTATGCAAGGACCCTTAAAGTGGGCCAAAGTCCCGATAACACTTCCTGTGCAGCTCCACTAGCTTTTGTAAGTCAATAAGCATTCCTGTCATCAATCTGTGCACCTACAACACTGACATATTATCAATGTATAAAGTCATTGTGGTGAATATGTTAGCAGGCAGTTGCCTATGTTTACACATCCAGCAGACAAGGCAAGTAGTAGTTAGTAGTTGTATTTTCTGGGCGCAAGTCGGATATTCACTTCCCTTTTTAGCTCTGCTTTGGTCTCCACCTGCTGCTAATGTAAATCTATGATGTAAATACTATTTAGCAGCTAAATGCAACACCGGTCACCGGTCTCCTGGGTGAAAGTCTTGTCTTATACAGCGCTTGTCACACGGTATACTACCTGGTTCATGATTATACTGTATGGATTACATACAAATAGATTTTGTGAGCTATGTACAAATTACATTGCTACTACTGTTACTTTTTGTAGGTATAGCTATGAACAGTGCACGAGAACAGCGGTCTCCTGGGTGAAAGTCTTGCGTTTGTTTGACCCAACAATCCACCCCGACCCCCTCCCTAAGCCAACTTTTAAGAATGTACTGTATGTAAGAGTATAAAATGTCTCTGATGTCTAATCATGACACAGATGGGTTTACACTGGAGTCAGTTGAAAGCTGTCTCGTACAGACGCTGAAGGGTGCCTCTGTGCTGCACCGTAGTTCAAAGGTGCATCACCTAGTCGCTTGTTTTGTCTACAGTGTAGCGTACAGTGGGTCTATCTTTTTTTTTTTTTTTTTTTACATAAAACAGTAAAGCTGCAGGCTTTGGTAGGAAAACACAACCACCCACCAAGTGTTCTCTTCTATATATTAACCCCTTAAAAATCCAATGCTATCCTGTGTTTTAGAGGTTGTGCCGGGCTGAGTTTTCGAACTATACTGGTATCATATGAAACTAAAAAAAACAATGAATCCATCGTCACCAACCGAGTCAAGCTAACTCGTCGGGAAGAATGCGAAATAACGCTATGAAGTTACACTAAATTTCGGTGAACTTTCATGTTCATTTTCAAAGGGGTCCCTTGACCTCTGACCTCAAGATATGTGAATGAAAATGGGTTCTATGGGTACCACGAGACTCCTCTTTACAGACAAAGAGGGTGCAGTGCCATCCTTGCAGACTAACTGCATGATTTGCATGTGTAAAAATTAATCAGTAGCATATTGCATCCTGCTGATGCTAATTAAAGAAGACACCATTAATATCAACCACTTAATCATCAATATTAATATGAATAAGTATTAATAATTCTGTTTTTTTCCCTCCTACACAACCGCACTGCGGGGCCTCAGCAACTTGTGTTTACACCAACATCCATCTTCCCTACACACACCTTCTAATAATCAACTCTCTCTCTCTCTCTCTCTCTCTCTCTCTCTCTCTCTCTCTCTCTCTCTCTCTCTTTTCCGCTCACTATGTGGCTGTATATTCAAATCGGAAGTGTCTCCCTCGGTTATGTTTTAGAATGCAAATGATCTTGCAGTGACTGTCTTCAAATTGGCGCATTTCAATTAGCATGGCATACATTATGTCTTTCAATAAGACCAATTACAACGACAATAACAGTAAAAAAAAAAAAAAAGAAGCAAAAAAATGATGTCTAATTATCGATCCATTTGCCTAAGATGTCCTAGGAAGACAACATCCAACAATTCATATTCATATGAAAGCAAATTAAAGTAGAAATATATACAATAGTTTGTAATTTTGGCAGGATTTTACCAACATCTGGACCGTGGCATATATATACTGTATGTATATAAACATAAAAATAATAAAATAGAGGCCTGATGCATTACTTATGAATCTTGAATAAGTAATATTTCACCCCAAATAACAAAATACTTATTGTCTGAGTTACCTCTAGCAGTATCTAGCCACACAGACAATTTGGGGTGTATATATTCTGGTTTTTGAAATATAGTTCAGTGAGCACCACAAACAAAATTCATAGTGTAATAAAAAAAATACAATTTCAAGTATAGTCAGATCTAACCAGCAACGAGAGGAAACACCTCCTAGACATTAGGTTAGGTACATATTAGTGTTCAGTCATATCACCTGCGTGTTTGTGTATGTTTGTGTATTATTGGAGAGAATCGGAGTGGAGATCTATAAGCGCTGGCCTTGCAGGTTCATAAGTGGCCCTGTGGGAGCCGTGAGCTGGCCATGGTGTTGGCAAGTTGTTTGTGTGTGTGTGTGTGTGTGTGTGTGTGTGTGTGTGTGTGTGTGTGTGTGTGTGTGTGTGTGTGTGTGTGTGTGCGTGTGTGTGTGTGTGTTTCAGTAAGGCGGTGTGTCTGCGGCTTCTCTGATGGAGAAATGAAAGCGGAGGAGCATTTCATTTACTGCCCCAGGGAGACCTTTCCACCGTCATATATTTATTGACGCTTGCACTTTAACCGCTGCTGACCCAGCTTATAGCCAGAGCCCAGTCTTTAACAGCATGCATGTAACCTATGTTGTAACCATATACCAACCGATATTGAACCCATATGAAGCACATTAACAGGATCCCGAAGCTACAAAGTAGGCAAGGAAAATATGGGTTTGTGTAACTGTAGTGGATTTGTTTAGACAAGAAATCATTCCAGAGAAATAATCACATTCTTTGCAGTTAGATTATTTTAAAGCTAATGGTTATTTCATTTTCAAAGGTCTGATCCAGGTTATAGCCATGGCCTCGTTATGGCAGCACTGCAGTAAGGTGACATGACAATATTTAAAACCAAGTCCTCGGTACACAGCTCAACCTCTGACTAAGTCATCATCACTCAGCGCCTCGTAGCACAGAAGGCCAAGACGAGACTTTTCTGTTGTGGGCAATCAGAGGTGAGCTTGGCAGACCATCATCACAGTCTTTACCATTCTGTCTCTCTCTTATAAACAAAGCTATGTAACACACGATAAGACACGATCCTTCGGGAAAATGTATTCAAACTGTGTTGTTCTTTGTAATGGTACGTGTCCACTGGGGCGTTTTTTTATCGCGAGGGCCCACGCCGATTCCCAGCATTGGACGCTGGACACAACACACTCGTCACCTGATTGGACGAACGCTTTCCCTCCGTTGGGCTGCTGCTCCCAGCTTTCAAACCAGAAACAAACACGGAGGCTCGTTTGGAAACTTTCTTCTCTTATTTCACGAAAATAGTTAACCGAAATGTGTTTCTGAAAACATTTGGACGAGAAATAAGCCGCGCAGTTGATGAATGTCTTTATTTTGGCTCGACAACGTTTATTTCAAAAGATTCTTGGGAGTTTCGAGAGGCGGCAAGTCTTGTCGGACGACCCTCCCCACACCCCCCGTGATTTGCATAAAGTAGCCCGGACCTCAACTTTATGCAAATGATGGACCAGCCGTCGTGACACTCTGTCTCTCGAATCGCGCCGCCAGTCACGTTACCAGAATGCATTGCGTGGCTGCTCATGTAGACAATGAATTGGGGGCGTGGAAAAGGACGGAGGCTATGGACACGTACCATTAGTCTACATCCTATTCTGGCTGATGCTTAAGTTTATTGTCAAGTATGTCACCGTGTGTGTGTGTGTGTGTGTCTGTGTGTGCGAGTGAGTGTGTGTGCGCTGTTCTGGGCAATAGAGCAACATCTGTTGTGCCTGAGGGCCAGACAGAGCCTCAGCCAGGGGTCTGTCCCATGCAGCACACACACACTTATTCCTAGACACCTTTTTTCAGGTTACTGTCACATCTCTTGCTGTGTGTGTGTGTGTGTGTGTGTGTGTGTGTGATGTGTGTGTGTGTGTGTGTGTGTGTGTGTGTGTGTGTGTGTGTGTGTTTCACTGTCTCTTATTATCTCTCTTTCAATTTGGGGACTGTACACACTGCAAAACACTTGGGATTTGCCAAAACACCCAGATACACCACACAAACACACACACACACATAGAGACATATGTGCGCACACACACACACACACACACACACTCACACAAATACACAGAAACAGCGTTTCTATGTTTGGAATTCACACATGGCGACTGGTTTCTTGTAGAGACCCTGGGGCGACCAAACTATGACTAATCACCAATGTGTGCGCATACTGTATGTGTGTGTGTTACTGTGTGTTACTGTGTGTATACTTGTGTGTTTTTATAGCCAGTAAAAAACATTTCAGGAGGCTCTCAGGGAGTGCTGACCTTAACACTAGAAACAGTGACAAGGCCTGTTTGTTATAAATGACACATGAAGTTTTCAACTTTTCCAACAAAAATTATTTTGAAAATAAGTGTGTGTGTGTGTGTGTGTGTGTTTGTGCATGTGTGTGTGTGCGTGTGCAGGCGTGTGTCTATGGAGCTCCATGATTCATACTGTTAAAGACATTACAAGTGACACATGGTATTAATCACAGTAATCCAATTCTCTTTATCAGTACCCACTGCTGTGCTTTAATGAGTGATACACATAGAGAGGCTCTCATATAGACGGGGTGTTGCTGGAAGATAACCGACTCGCTAACTGTCTCTCTTAACCACACACGCCTTCTTGTCAAGCTCACATCTTAGTCAAGCAAAAAAATATGCAGGTATTCTTCACCACCCATCAATGCTGGCTGGTAGGTTCCCTCCTTCAGGCTGTTATTGTGTAAAGAGCAATGGCCAGTGTGGTAGGTATAGCCAGAAAGAATTGATTTCTTCATCTGTTTGCTCACCTTCACAAGCTTGAGGTAACACATATTCTACTTTCTAGGAGAAAAGGGCACTCTTATATCTGCTGTTTACTGGTATTTGTATATTATATCTTAGGTCCACCCTTTCTGAGGTTGGATCCAACTCAATCTGCCAGGACAAATGGTGTGTAAAGCACTTTGTGAAGAAGTCTATTGTAGAGATTAGTGATGCACTGATATCACTTTTTTTCAGACCGAGTACAATTACTTACATTTGGGTACTCGCCGATACCGAGTATCGATACGAGTACTTCTCTGTACCAAAAGACCCTCGTTAACAGCCAGCTGGAGGGTGTGAGCGACACACGGCAGGCGGGGGAGTCCCGCATACGAGGCGGTGCGCCGCGACCGGCTCTAGGTCGGCTTGGAAAGGCTCGGGACGAAGGTGGCTCGCGGCCGTAGTTTTACAGCGCTCCCCGCCCGGACCTCGCCGCACCGTGGACACCGAGGGCTCGCTGTGCCCTCTCTCCCCTCTGGGGAGGTACGGGGCCCCCTACTCCCGGTGCGACTGTCGACCGGGGTGGACTGTCCACAGTGCACCCCGACCGCGTTGTGCCACCAGCGCGGGGCTCGGCCCACGCAAAAGGCGCCAAGGGTCTGCGCCGCTGTCGGCAACCCACCCGACCCGTCTTGAAACACTGACCAAGGAGTCTAACGCACGCGCGAGTCAGAGGGGGCAAGCAAAACCCCGTGGCGCAATGAAAGTGAGGGCCGGCGTCCGCCGGCATAGGTGGGATCCCGGCCCAGCGGGGTCGGGCGCACCATCAGCCCGTCTCGCCAGCACCATCAGGGAGGTTGAGCGTGAGGACCTGAAAGATGGTGACGAGAGGTTAACATCATGCTGCCGTAAAGTGGTATCGGTGCCGTGGTATCCGTGCCGTTTTGCGAGTACGAGTTCAGTACCCGATACTGGTATCGGTGCATCCCTGGTAGAGATACTTGCAGTTGATGAGGTAAAACAAGGTGAAATCAATTCTCAGTGCACTGATATCTACTGTGTTTGTCATTGCAAATATGCAGCGGGCCAGGTGTAATCTGTATTCCATTTGAATTAACTACTTTGGCAATGGGGGGAAAATTAGCTTAAACTGTGATATTACTTGACACTGTCCAAAGTAGTCTGGATGACGATGAAATAAAGCCAAAAGTGCTGATTTCTTATTAGTAGGTTTGATCAATTATGCATTTGGATTTCAAAGTGCTGTGAAAGTCCAGGGCAAGCCTGCAACAGAACCCTTTTTTTTTTTTTTTTTGGCCTTCCTTTGTCTGAAGTATTGCAGTTTCCATAGTCGGCAGTGACAGTGGCAAGCAGTGCGAGACATTTTGGCACCGTGCGATTTTGCTGTCAGAGCTGCAATCACGTTCAAGTGATTGTGATTGGCCTGCGTTGAAGGAAAATGATTTAGCCGCGTGAGCCTGGATGTGGAGTGCTGCTCTGATATCATCGGTTTTGGAGAGCGGGACAGTGAGAGGACACAGTTTGCACGAGACGTGTAAATAATGATGGATTACTGGACATGTTACCTTCTAGTCTGATATGGTGTTCTACTTCGGGATGCACCGATACCACTTTTTTTCAGACCGAGTACAAGTACAAGTACTTACATTTGGGTACTCGCCGATCCTGAGTACCGATATGAGTACCGATACGAGTACTTCTCTGTGACAAAAGACCCTCGTTAACAGCCAGATGGAGGGTGTGAGCGACACACGGCAGGCTGGGGAGTCCCGTATACAAGGCGGTGCGCCGCGACCGGCTTCAGGTCGGCTTGGAAAGGCTCGGGGCGAAGGTGGCTCGCGGCCGCAGCTTTACAGTGCTCCCCACCTGGACATTGCCGCGCCGTGATGGGGCTCTGCCGTAAAGTGGTATCGGTGCCGTTGTATTGTTTTGCGAGTACGAGTACATGATACCCGATACTGGTATTGGTACTGGTATCAGTATCAGTGCATCCCTAGTTCTATTATATGTAATGTTTTTCCGTCTAAAATTGTGACATTGTTTTCTTAGTCCGGTTCAACTGTTAAAAAGATTACACCTCTGTACAGTAGGCAGTAGCACTCAAATATCTATGGAATGATCCTGACAAGCTGAATCTTTAGAAGTTATATCAGCAATATACTCACACTAACCATTTTTTAGAATTAGTATTTACAGTTTCAGTTCTTGTCCTAACCAGGACTACATTTTATTGTGTCTTGATGTAATCTCGGCCATCAGCGGACACGGTTGAATTAGAATCCCTGCAGGAAGCTGTCCACCTGGAGTTCAGTCATCCCGTTGTTGGTACGGTGGAGAGAGATGGTTGTTCCCTGTACCAGATGGCTTGCGAAAAGCAAAACATTCAACTGAATTAATTAGACAATCACATTGCCTTAACAAAACTGGAAGCATTAGTACCCCATTGTTTTTTTGGGTTTCAGGCTGCAACCATGAGGGAGTACTGTGGTTTGCTGTTTAACTTTCTTACCATGGGGTCAGTTCCCAACTGTCCCTAAACTGAACATCCTCCCTCTATTTCTGTATTTATGTTTTCCACTTGTTTCCGTGTCACTCCTTTTTAAACAAGGGGTTGTTTCCCCAGGATGCAGACCTCTGCAACCTTATCTGACCGCGGCTATTGATCTCCTACCGAGGGGTCTGTATCTGACTGCTGCTGAAGCCTCGGCCTTTATGAGACTGATACAGTGTGAGCAGCGGTATCATAGTGCAATCTCTGCTGTAGCATGATCCCTCCGTGTTTGAATCAATAGCGCCGGGACGATCACACGGCTGTTGGCACAGTTGTTTCGTCTGCTTAGGGCCATCTGTGGCACAGTGCCACAGATTTATCATGGCTGCCGCTCGATTCATAAAACTTCATCAAGTGGTGTACGACCATTGGAGATATTGATGAAGGAATTCTAGAAGGGAAAGTTTTAAAAGCACGTTTACTCTTATTTGTATCATGCATGCATCTGCGTGCATCAAATATACATATGTTTATCTCAAGCTAAATGAAAATGTGTTATTGATAAATTTAAAAAAAAAAGATTAGGTGACTAAAATGATATGTTTATGGTTATTATATAAATTGTAGGGTTAGGGCAGGGGTCTGCAACCCGCAGCTCCGGAGCCACATGCGGCTCTTCAGCTCCTCTCCAGTGGCTCCCTGTGGATTTTTTAAAATGGAAATGAATAACTGCTTTTTGTTTACATTTTTATTACATTACATTATTATGAGAATAAAGTCATAGGTTTAAGAGAAAAAAGTCGGAGTATTATGAGAATAGTCATAATATTATAAAGTAGTAATTTTACGTTTTATTTTCTTTTTTCTCATAAAGTTATGACTTTATTCTCGTAATGTGACTATTTTTCTCATAAAGTTATGAATTTAGTAGAAACACAAAATACAAGTATGAACCTGGAATTGAACACAATATGGGACTTTTAAACAAGCATTTTATGAGTAATTACGAGTCATTTATGAGTGTTTGATGAGAATGTGTGTTTAATGTTCTCTCCTTGTATAGTGTCATGCCGCTGTGTTTACATGGAAACAAGCCATTGGCCATATCCCTGCTCAACAACTATTTCATTTAAGATGTTTATGGAATATGGCAACTACATTTTGGTATATTGTTGATAGCCAGAGGTAGCATAGGTAGCAGTTTTGTTAATTAAAAAAGTGTTGTTGATCAGTACCATAAGTCATCCCGAGCTGTTGTTAAAAATGCAATGCTCAGAGAGGCAGATAGCCCCAGCAACCTGCTGTGTATGGATTGGTATACACCAGGGCTCAGCAACCTTTACTATCAAAAGTGCCATTTTAGGCCAAAAAAAACAAAAGAAAATGTGTCTCGAGCTGCAAAACATTTGAGCATTGTGATGAAGGTAACACAGTTTATAGTCTAAGTATATAGTATATAAGTCTAATGCAGTGAAGGCCAAAGTGCAAATGTACTACGGAGTGTTAGGGCCACATTGAGGGAAAAAAATTCCAGAATAAAGTCACAATATTACAAGAAAAAGTCAGAAGTTTTTGAGAAAAAAATGTTGTAATATTATGAGAATAAATTCATAACCGTAAGAGAAAAAAAGTAATAATATTACAAGAATAATGTCATAACTTTATGAGAAAAAAAATGACATGTTAAATTACTACTTTATAATATTATGACTTTATTCTCATAATATTACAACTTTCTTTTCTTGTAAATCTATGACTTTATTCTCGTAAAATTATGACTTTATCCTGGAATTTGTTTTCCGTAGTACATTTGCACTTTGGCCCTCACTGCATTAGACTTATATACTATATACTTAGACTAAGCTGTGTTACCTTCAAGAGACACATGTGGCTCCGGAGCCGCAGGTTGCAGACCCCTGGTCTACACTAATCAAGCTTGTTGGGACTGGGCATATATATTGACGTAGGGTGAAGAAAGGAGGGACACAAAAACAGGACAGAAGTTCCATTTGGGTACAGGATGAACAGGTTTTTTTTTTACTGTATTTGCAGCATAATGAGCAGCACGCCTGCTCTCTATTCTTCTACTCGTCCACGCAATCCTTTCCTCACCCTACTCTCCCCCCGCCTACCTCCAACTGTCTCTCCCTATCATCTCACATTTGTCAGGCTCTCTTGGTTTATGTATTTTTTTAAATGCAATTTTGCCTATTCAAATTTAACAGTGAAAGATTGTTTTCATTAGCGTGTGACAATAAATGGGATATTTAAACAGCCGACTGGCTTTTCAATTTCACATCTGGAGCGTCACGGCTACGCTAGCTTCATAACAGCCCAGCCGCCACCAGTAGGAGGAGTGACACAGAGGAAGGAGGGGGGAGAAAGAGGAAAGGAAGACATAACAAAGGGGCAAAGGATGGATTCACTAACTGTTAACGCAATTTAATTTTACTCGGAGATGAAATTGAAACATTTGCATTTGGGAGAGACAAGTGTTTCTATGTAGTGGTATTAGGAGGGGAGGGGAATTAGCCGCCCACTGGAGAACAGCAGAAGTGGATCACACTTTTGTTGAGTTTTTTTGGTTTAGTGGGTTAAATACCACAGGTGTATGTAACTATAAAACTCTATTTGTCTTCCATCCTCTTACCATTTTCATAATCAGAATCAGGTTGGAAAATATGGGCTACAATGGGTCAACATTGGTCACAGTTCACAATTCAGTCTATTTATTAGACTAGATAATCAATTTAAACAGACAAAAAGAGATGTGCATTTGCTCCATGCCTACCTTTAAGATTGTTTAAAGGGTTGAGACTATCATCTGCATTTTAAAGCCATTGTATGGATTTCTTACCTAAAAATAAACCTTTATTTCTAATCTTCATTATCTCCGCCAAGTGTATGCTTACTTTTTTCATTCACACTTTTTGAACATTTTATTGACTGTTTCATAGCGTCATTGACTGCTGACTCCTTGCTCCTCTTAACCGGCCACTAGGGGGCCGCAAGTGATTAACAACCGCTTCAGCAGCAAAGGGCATTTTGAGCAATCGGCTAGGCTAAAAACAAGCCTCATACCTAGTCTGCTGCACGTCACATTTTCTTCTCTGTCGAAGCTCAAAAACTGACATCCGTAGAAAAGCTTAGCCTCATTTTGAACCGGACAGGATCTGCAGATTAATTACATACCTAATATGTTATGATCCACTAAAGTTAGGCGTTTTTCTTTTCTCTCGCCACCATCTTGACTGTGAGGGAGCCATGCAGGAGGGACAATTGAGTTGTGATTCAATTCTTCTTTGTTTGGGAGGGAAGATAGAGGCACACCTGGAGGAAACCTGCACTGTACTGACTGCACTTTTCTAGTTGTTTCTGTAGTTAGGTTCAGTACTCTTACGTGGGAGTCTTAAAGGTCCCATATTGTGCTCATTTTAAGGTTCATACTTGTATTTTGTGTTTCTACTAGAACATTTTTACATGCTGTAATGTTACAAAAAATCTTTATTTTCCTCATACTGTCTGCCTGAATATACCTGTATTCACCCTCTGTCTGAAACGCTCCGTTTTAGTGCATTTCAATGGAATTGCAACAGAATTGCGTTGCTAGACAACAGTTTGGGTCCATGTTTACTTCCTGTCAGCTGATGTTATTTACATACACTGCAACAGGAAATAAACTGGGACACATTTAGAATATTTACATTTAAAACTGTAATGGTCTAAATACTGTAGATTTGTGACATCACAAATGGACAGAAATCCTAACGGCTTCTTTCAAATGCACAATTTCTAACTACGGGCTGTGTTTATTTCTCCGTATATTGAGCGTTTTGATAGTTTAACAGTATTTGTATAGCACTTAAACCTGCTTTATAATATAAAATACATGAAAAACTCACTTTTTACAATACGGGACCTTAAAAGAGACAGGCACTAAAACAGAGCGTTTCAGACAGAGAGTGAATACAGGTATATTCAGACAGACAGGATGAGTAAAATAATATTTTTTGAACATGAAAACATGTAAACATGTTTTAGTAGAAACCCAAAATACAAGTATGAACCTGAAAATAACCATGATATGGGACCTTTAATGGATATGGTCATGGGAACTATAGATGAAAGGAACCCTCCAATAATCCCCTCACCACAAACACATGTTGCCTGAACTCCTTAAGCTCCATTTATAGATGGATCGTTGAGAAGAGGTCCAGGCCAGGATAATATTGGTGCAGCGCTTCATTTACCCATATTTGGAAATGCTCCACCAGATACATTGTCCCTGTCAAGGCAAATTAAGCAATCCACAAGTATTCTTTGGAGTGCAGAAAATCAAATTTGATCTAGCTTTATATCTCTGCCAAGCCGGTTAAGCAGCAGTCGGAGCGTTCTTGTAGTGCCGAGGCAGTGTTTGTTTATTCTTATTGCAGCCAAAGACAGATCAGAGAGTTGGACAGATTCAATCTGATCTATGTTGTTTTTTACCCAGATGGGCTAGTTAGTCAGTTATGTGGGCGTTATTGGAGTGCAAGAGCTAAGCACGATGTTACCTCATTTGTCAGTGATGAAAGCAGTGAATGCTTCCTGATTGTCGGTTGGAGCTGCTGATTGTCGGTGAATATGTGTCTGATTACTTTGGATTATCAATACATGTTTCAGTGTATTACTGCTTTCATTCCATATCTCTCCATATAATATAGTGGGCACAATTAAAGGTATGTGAAACTTTAAATAAAGTCATTTGATTAGATTCTTGTTTCACTTTGTTTTACCAAGAAATCAGTGAACTTGTCCGAGGGCCTGGCCACACCAACATTTAGAACAGTTAATCAGTGGAATCATCCGTTTATTCACACACAGTGTAGCATGGAGTTCAACTTTTTGGTGAAGTTTGACATTTAAAATCGCACCATTGACCAACTAAAACTTGACAGTGCAGACTGGTTAAGGTCCAGAGTACAGAAAAGGGAGGAAGCCATCATATTAGCTGTGTCGTACCATCCAGTGTTACTGTATATAACCCTGCTCTGACGGAGTAAAGGCGCAAAAGAAGCTGATTGTGACTGGAAGATGTATATTTCAGTCCTGTATAAATGTGGGCGGGGCAAGTTGAAGAACAGCACTTGCCCCACCCGCATACAGCCACTGAGGTAACCTTGAGCAAAAAGTTACTTCTTTTTGATTTGTTTTCTTACAAATTGTCCAGCAACACGTGTCAATTTTTTGCTCATTACACGCATACAGTCTTTTCAAAATAAACTTCCGTCTACACAGGAAAACAACTTTCCTAGGTTTAGGCTAGAAAGCTACTTAGTTTAGGTTTAGGAAAAGATCGTGGTTTGCTTTAAAAATAACTCCTGAAGTGGCGTTACTGAAACATAACCTACGTGACAAACAAATCGACATTGACTTCTGGTTTCACAAGAAACAGGAACGGCCTGGTATTTTTTGACCCACCCATCCAACCCCGACCTCCTCCCTATACGCGGTGTTTGCCGCTATTTATAGTTGCTGGTTCACGATTACGTTAATGACACACAAATTGATTTTGTGGGACATACATAAATTACAGTGCATTACTTTTCATACTGTAGGTATAGCCGCAAACAGTGTATGAGACCAGCCTAATTTACTCTCAATTCTTATTGTCATCTACAGCATGCACTTCCAATAAAGCACCTTGCCATACCAACACAAGAACATATACACTTATACCAGATTTGCACTAACCATGTTCAGAATATTAACAAACATTATCATTGCATATATATATATTTATATATATTATTTTTTATTTTATTATTTACCTCTTTTTTTCATGTGCTGTTTGTTGTGTGCTTCATGTGTGATTTGACTTATATTGAGATGGGAATTGTAGTTTTCTAAACATGTTTAGTCAATATTTGTAGGCAGTATTTCTTTTTTTGCTTTTTTTTACTTGATAGAGTCCAGCCCACAATATTTCTCTCTGTACCCCCCCTCTGCTGGGAGGTCAAAGGTCAGGGGCAGCTACATACTGTAGCCGCAGCCCTGGAGCTGTGATGGGTGTCTGCCTGGAAATATAGATATAGATAGAGTCAATGTCGGAGATGTGGAATTGGAAGAAACTAGAAGTTTCCAAAAAAAACAACTTAATGCACAAAAATGCAACTTGTCTATAGTTTGGACAAACTTTTAGTTGTTGTTGCAGTTTGTGTGTTCTCCGGGTGTTCTGCTCTCTCTCTTTGATGCATGAGGCAGGTTGTTTGATAGAGACATGACAGCTTCACACAGTTGTGTGTATGTGTATGTGTGTGTGTGTGTGTGTGTGTGTCTATTGACAGCTCCAGATTGCTGTGAAACGCACAGAGAGAACAGTCTATTCCCTTTTCAGTCTGAAGCACAGGCAACATCCATCACGGCTGACAGAGAGAGAGAGGGAGCGATCGAGGGGAGAAGGAGGGAAGGAGAGGGGGAGTGACAGGTGAAGGAGTGATCTTAATTCTGAAGGGATTTTTTTTTGCGTTTAAAGCTTGAATACACATCAGGTTACATTAGAAAGAGAAATGCTGCGGCGGAGAGACGAGTGGAGGTGGGATGACGCTGCTTTTCTGCTTCCTTTTTGTGTTTCCTTGTTTTTTTTTCTCTTCCTGACCCCCAAACAACCCTTCAAACACACACAAATACACACACAAACACAGACAGAATAGGGCTTTTAATTTACTTTTCAGCTGAAGTGACCAGAGTGAAAACACTTCACGCAGCCTCTCATTTCTTTCTCTCTGATTTTCTTTGTCTATCATTTACCCATGCTCATTCGTCCTCTCTAATCTGCCCGTCACTCAGAATTGACCATTAGCTTTCTTAACGTCCAGGAGCTTTTGACTTATTGCTTTTTTTATACTCTCCTTTCCTTCCTCTGTTTCCTTTTTAATTTTTTTTACATCAGCCCCCACCCTACCTCCATTCCGCCTCTCTTTTTATCTGATTACAGCCAGAGTTATAACTCCTTCTAGCTGATCTATATAGTTGTCTATCCTATTTACAGGGGCATCCATTGGATTATACTGGCCCCTTCTGCTTACATCTAGTTAGCTGTATAGGATTGATGGCCCGCGCACGCACACACGTACCCACAGGCACTCACATTGGCAACACACAAATGCACACTCTCTCACAGACAGCCACAAACCACACAAGTTACATGAGCATAAAGCTGCAGTATACTATATGTACATTTGCATATGCATGAGCACGCACACCCGGAGATACAAAACTGTATGTTCATGCAAATCCATGCACATGTGCAGAGATGCACACTTAACACCCATGGCCTCCCTTAGGCTAAGTCTGCACCTCAGGCATAAGTGTGTCAAAGTGTACACTCCAAAGCTAGATTATCTTGGGGAATATAAATATTGTATTGGGACTCAGTATTGGAGGACTTGAATCAAGGCTGCAAAATGAACCGTATCGGGACATTCCTAATATATATACTGTTGTTACCACTCATTCCCAAATGAATCAATGAAAAGTGAGCATTAAATCTTCAGTAGGCAGTATATTTTTGGCATCAAAACATTTGATCTCAACATGGCTGCCGGGGTCACAAACTTTCTCATTTTACAGCTAAACAGTACACTACAAGATGATTCTGAGAACATTTGAGGAGAGAAATAGGCATTACAGTAATAGAATATTGATTCATATTTCATATCAGCGCTACCTAGTTTGACCGTTTGGTCAGGGTTCAAAGTGATTGACAGCCAGCTCTCGTACACGGCAGCTGAAAGCAGGTTTAAGTCTTATATAAATACTGCCCGTATTCAGAATCTCTGCATTTGAAACAAGCTGTCAGGATTTCTGTCCATTTGTGATGTCACAAATATACAATATTTAGACCCTTTACACAGATTTAAACGTAAACATTCTAAATGTGTCCCAGTTGATTCCTGGTTGCAGTGTATGTGAATGTCATCAGCTGACAGGAAGTACACATGGACCCAAGCTGTTGCCTAGCAACACAATTCTGTCGCAATTTCGTCGCAATTCCGTCGAAATGTGCTAAAATGGAGCGTTTCAGACAGAGTGTAAATGCAGGCATATTCAGACCGACAGTTTGAGGAAAATAATTTTTTTTTTGAACATTACAGCATGTAAACATGTTCTAGGAGAAATACAAAATACAAGTATGAACCTGAAAATGAGCACGATATGGGACCTTTAAGATATCTCCAATATTTTCAGTGCATAAGGAATAAACAAAAGACAAAATACTGAAGTGAGTAACACTTGAACCGATTGACATTGAATGATTTTGATTAATTACAATATTTGCTGGGTGCTGTTGCACACTGGGAAAGAATTTGGGTGAGATTGCCTTCCCCGACTTCCCCCCCCCGTTAGGAATACGTCCGGCAAAATAAAATGTCTTTATATTCCAGAAACGCCACGACTCGTGGGAGCTCTGTGATCAGCCACTGTACGACTGCATGTAATTTAATGGCTGTCGTGGCCTTAGTGCATTTTCTGTCCTAGCTGTCCCAGAATACCCTGGGTAGATGTTGTTTCCCTCTTCTAGTGGAGCTTCGCTCTGCGGCTGTCACTGCATTTATGAGTTTGCCGCTCGGTGCCAGCCTGCATATCCACTTCACCGTTGAGCCGGTCGGTCTATCGCTGGAGGGGAAGAGAAGAAGAGGGAGAAGGAGGAGTGTGATTCCACTCTAATTTTGTGCTCTTGACTTGAAGAGATTGCTCAGGCTGTAATTGCAGACCCTTTGCTCGGGGTAAATCAATCTAAATGGAACAGGCCTGGATGATGCTACTCTACTTGACCGACTCTGTTCCTTCCTACTTCTGATTTTCTCAATCGCTCCCCTGATGCTCAAGTGACTGTTAAATAGACTTTAGAGGAGAAGACACGCACGCAGGCATAATCATACACACATACATAGGAAAAAAATGTTCTTCGAGTACTCAAAGAAATGACTTCCACTCACCTAAATTAGTTCCTCTCGTGGAGTAAATGGGAGGTTTTCACAGTTTTAAAAGGTATGTTAGAAACCCAGACCACCACACATAGAACTAAATAAACTGCTAATTGCAATGTATGTAATAAGTAGTCATAATTTAAGTAATGGCCTGAAGCCTTGTGTGTTTAAGCTAAGCCGTCCTCACCCAAAAAACAGTCTGTGCAAGCTGCTTATTACGACCCATATTTACATTTTATATATACATTACATTTAGTTAAATAATCAGCAGTAGATGTCAAATAGAAGTGGTGTACATCATCTGAAAGCTGCGAACCTGAAGATTAATTTGAGATGCAGCTCAGCACCGTGTGTCCAGTTGTTCTAATCCTTAATTAGAAATAGCAATTAATCAATTCATTAATTAATCAATTAAAATTAATTGTGGAAGTAGAATGTGATGACACATGTTTGTGATGGCCATCCCCCATGCTCTATTATATCTTATAAGTTGTTTCAGTAATTTTGGGGGTTGATACCATTTGTTACACACATTTGATGCCAAATTGAGCCATTTTTTACAACTCAAGAATTGATAAAAAATTATCAAAATTCCCCCCAAAATACCAAGAAGCCATGCTGTGATTTGGTTTCAAAAACTTTTGACATTTGGAGATTTCTGCAAGAATTGCATTTTTCGGCATTTGGATGGCGAGCACTTCTATTGTGTAAACTGCTCAGAAATCCCCTTATTGTCAATCCAGCTATAGGAAAGTCATCCATCCTCTGAATGCTCTAGGTCTCTAGTTTGTGGCTGTAAAGTTTCACAAGGCTGTGATTATCCTAGAGGTCACCACAGGTCATTTTATACAGTGAGGTCAAATAAAAAAAAAAATGGTCTCGCTACAATGAAATGGCTACTATGGTAACTAACATCATCACACATGAATACAGTTGGGCTCATTGGATCCACATGAGTATCAGCTTTACACTGATACCCAATTTATGTAATTCCAAGACTGTTTAGGGACCCCAGTATGCAGAAATATTCAGATACACCATCTGAGTATAGGCGAGGAGGGGACGCCCTTTGGAAATCGCCATGCCAGTTTTTCCTTGCTAAAATTTGGCGTAACTTCGTAGCGTTATTTAGCGTTTTTCCTGACATGTTAGCATGACATGGTTGGTACCAATAGATTTTATAGTTTCATATGATAGCATGGTACCAATATTGTCACTCTAGCTTTAAAACTCAGCCATCAACAACTTCTAAAAGACAAAATAGCAGCCGGGCGCGCCGGCGGGACCATCAGAGTTTTGAGAGGTTAAAACCAGCGTGTGACTGCTTCACATCATTAAATAGAACATCATACATGTAGTTTTGAGATTCTGTTGTTTCGGTGTGAGCATGTATTGGTTTAAGCAGTGTTTAAATGCTACCTTGATCCGTCCGAAAATTACAAGTAGGATGAGCACATATTGTTTCTTTAAGCCTATTTTCCAACCTGATATCAGCATTCAGTCTGTATCTGGCTACATTCACCATAATGCCATCTGATCTCGTGGCCTTGCATTTACACCCGGTATTATTAAGCATTCTTGTTATCTCCATTCGGCCTGCATTAAGTAGACGGCGATGGCAGACTTGTCAACACACATGGCATGAGCGAGGTCAAGAGAAATGAAGCTGCCATGGTATCTACTCATTTTCCCCCTGTGCAGTGGAAGCGATACAGAGCACAAGCACAGTAAATACAGGTGTAATCGGGGGGATTTGTGTGAAAACTGGCGGCAAATTCTGCAGTGAGATGTGTGAAATACTAAAACTTGCAGGTTGCGTCAATGACATGCCGCATATTTCCTGTGATATGTTGCTTGTTATTGGATAGGCTACAGATAGGATTGTATTTGTCACATGCTCAAACAATAATGTGCAGTGGGGCATGCTCTTGAGGCTTAGATAAAAAAGGCTAATGCAATAAAAAACAAAACAATGATTAGATTAAGAGTAGAAATAAGAATTAGTTAAAGAAATATAAAGAATAAAAAAAAAAACAAGGGATGAAAATTATCATATGTATATACTGTAAGTGTGCAGCCGGGCTGTGCAGATAGATATGCATATATCAAAGTTGTAATTATTAGATATTCTAATTATATAGTTATTAGTTGTAATTGATAAGATCTTAGGTTCATCCATTTGTCACAACCCGTCTCAAGGGAGAGACAGAAAGAGTGACTGACTGCCACCAGGGTCCTCACATATATCATAAAGCGTTTGATGGACTATTTCGTTGCCCTGCAATCACCAATTAAAAGCTGAGCTATAAGCCTCTCTTTATCCATCAGGCTAGAGATAACCCTTACATTAACTAATGCGATAACCTCCCATAACCCACTTCCTGTCTTTAGCAGACACATAATTGTAGAGTGTGTGTTATTAATACGAGTACCTCTCCATATTGTACCAACTTGATATCCTCTCTTTATCTCTTCCTCTCTCTCTCTCTCTCCCACCATCTCCCAGGTTTAGCATATAGCCTCTCATTACGCTGTGTAATTGCGCATGCTAATTATTTTACCATTATGATTTCACAGTATGTTGCTGCTTATCCGTAATGTGTCTGTTTTGCCAAGTTTTTCGCTGTACTGTGACAAAACAGTGCCGCTTTACTGCCATGCGTGGCAATTGTGATGAAGTCCAGGTTTAGTCTTTACTTGCTTACTGAGCATCTCCCTCCAGCCGAACAGATCATTAAAAAAGGATAGTTTACTTCAAAATCAAAAAATATAAATATCTCCAACACTCTGCAACCCACACCAAAACTAGCTATATTAATAAATAGCAATACCGGAAAAGAGAGAAATGTGTTTTTTTTTCATTTTGGGAGTGAACTGTGCCTTTAACCTGCTCTTGTAGGTGTCACACAAATTAGCTGTATTATAACCAGATGGCAACCAAAAGTGATAAAGTGAAGTTTAATTCAGCCCACGTGTTTGCTTTGAGATCAAAATCAGATTTGTATGTCCAATATCCATACTTATTATTGAGAATTTTTCCAGAATATGTTGCATTTGCCCCAGGACATTTCATTCCTACAAGATAAAACTAAATATTGACTAAATGAAAGTCAGGTGTCACGTTTAACAGTTTTTGTTTTGTTTCTTTTTGTTGCAAAAAGTAAGTTATTTGATTCTAAGTTAATGTCCAAAATTCAGAAATGTAAGTGAAAGTTTAAAAGTAGCAAAAATAAACCTCTAAATGTAATGCTCTAGTATGTTTGACTCCTCCATATATACTGTGGATTTCTGGCCCCCTTTTTTTTTAGGAGAGAATACACGTGCAGGCAGGATACACATGCACATTTCACCCAATATCGAAGAAGGAAGATTAGCTTGTGTTTCCTTATGAAGTCCAACTGCACATTAATTTCGATTCTTGCTGTTGGAAAATATTTGATGAAAATGAAAGTTCCCTTTGAAGCAGACACATTTCTTTCTGTCACGCTGGAGACTTTAAACTCTGACGGCATATTTGATGAGCTCAGTGTATGTTTTGAATATAAAACTTTTACACCTTAAACTATTAAGTCTATAACTGTCAGATAACAGAGGGGGGAAAAAAAATTACAATACTTTTTGTCTGAAATGTATCACACAGTTGAAAGACTTAAGTTATGTAAAGCTTAATAATTATACTTGGGAACAATAGTTGGTATTAATGTTACCCACTTTAGTACCACATTACTCTGTTATAGTGATACAAAACAATCTCATTAGACCTAACTAGTTGATTTACATTAAAAAAAACTAATTATCCATTGATTTACAGATGTAATTCCACTGTTTGGCCACTATGAAAAAAAGATGTCATAAAAAGAAAAAAAAAGAAAAAAGAAATCGCTCCAGGGTTCGGTTCAACTGGACCAAACAAGCCAAGTGAACGTGCCATTAGTTTGTTGCAAACAGTTTGATTGATTACAAAATTGAATAGAAATTTTCAACATTAAAGTATATCAAAACAGCCCAGTATCCCTAGGAATTATATCCATATTGAATTCAACACCGTCAAGTCCAATTCCAGGAAGTCATTTTCTCCATATGTAGGCTACTGTAGCGAGACAGAACGTAAAAGGAATAGAGGTCAGGTGGTGAATTGGGGTTGGCAAATCAGACTTTCATGCAGAAAACTGGACTTTGCTTAAACTGACACAAGACCTTGTGTGAGGTATACTATTCCAGCATAGACTTA
>CAKAOI010043393.1:0-36779 GCA_916701655.1 Sebastiscus albofasciatus | reverse complement strand
GAGTGAAGAACAATAAAGCTAATTCACTGATTTTACAATCATGTACAATGTACAAGCCTCACATGTGCAGATCAGGTCCCAGAATTAAAACAATACTGCATGAAACTGTTACTGATGATACTTTAGACAGTTGATCAGCAGTAAAGTGCTGTCTTTTAAGAATGCATTATAGTTCAGTTAAAAAACGGCCTATGAGCGTAATTTAACAGGTTTTCTTTTGTATTAACAGTAAAGCACTGTTTTTAGCAATAACAGGTTAATACTGTTGAAATCCTGCTGTAAATTAACAGCAATTGTTTACAGTGTAGTTATACCTGCACATCAAGTTAGTTACTAGAGCTACTTCCCTATCAGCTAGGGCCTATACCACATGTCCTGCCAGAGTCTTTAGCAAAAGTGTTAAAGCTATGCTAAAGAGAGTTTTTTTTATTATTAACAGTAAATTAAATGAGCATTTGTATTGTAAAAGGGATTACTTGTGGTGGGAGAAACCCACAGAGAATAATCACCACTATAGCTACCTGCCCAGCCCAGCACACAGACAGACAGACAGACAGACACACAGACAGAGATTGGAACTAGCTGGTGAACATGGTGGAGCATTTAGTCTGTTTTTCTCAGGAGTTGGTGAAGAGTCAAACAGAGCTCAAAGGAGAGTGAATATTGAACTTACTGAAACATGACTCCAAATGAATGCTAATCTTGCCGGATGTGTGTAAAATAGGCAACTAGTTAGCTCAAACAATGTTGTAAGGCAATCATGCCAGATCTTGGCGTGAAGCTCTTCTGCCTCCAAGTGTCAAAAAAAAATGTATTGATAAATGAATGCCCTGCTCTAAAGCCCTGCTAACCCACGTTGATCCAGCAGCCGATCAGCAGTTAGTGAACAGTACACTCTTGTCATGACCGTGCAGCTGCTTCACAGCAAAACAAATCTCTCAAATATGTAAAGCAAATATGTCTGTGCATTTCTGTTTGCTTCTATTGCAATCCACTCCAGTTCTTTATCTTTGTGGTTTGAATATTTGACCTTGTGTATCTCTGCGACTGACAGACTGCTCCGAGGTGTTTGCAGGCGGCAACGTGGCCAGTGGGCTGTATGTGATTCGTCCAGGCGGCTCTCCCACCGCACTGAGTGTCTACTGTGACATGAACAACGGAGGAGGATGGACCGTCTTCCAGAGGAGGAGAGATGGCAAAGAGAGCTTTGACAGGTGTGAGGGTGTGAGGGTGTCATCATTACACACATGCAAATAAGAATTCACATTCTGCATGTGTCAATAAATGTGACATTACAAGTGAATGTATAATGTCTGTGTGTGTGTGCAGAGCGTGGCTGGAGTACAAACATGGTTTTGGAGACCTCTACTCGCCTGATGGAGAATTCTGGCTGGGCAATGAACCTCTACACGACCTCACCTCACAAGGTGTGTGTACGTGTGTCTGTGTGTTTGCATGGTTTGTTAGACGTTATAGGAGCGTTGCCCTTGTAACTCAGTGTTTTCTAGGAAACCACGACCTGCGGATCGACATGGAGGACTTTGAGGGTAATCAGCGCTACGCAGAGTATAAGAAGTTCAGAGTGGATGATGAAAAGGTAAAACAGAGACACCGAAAAAATGAATTTATAAATATAAGAAAGGAAAAAAGTGACTTAGTCTTATGGGTGAGGGTTGTCTTAAAGAGTTATTGCAACACAAAACGGATTCCTTCGACAGGATTAAACATTTTTAAACCAAGTTTACATTTACAGAAAGTGGAGTTATCTCATTCTATGATTTAAATTCTCCAGACTAGATTAAATCAATAAATCTTCTGTAAAAAATAATCTGTCTGTAATCGACTATAAGCAGCTTGTAACCCTCTCTGTCTTGTCTTTAACGTCGCCCACTCTTCATTTCCCAGAACAGTTGGGGTGTTATTTAGACTACGTATGGAAACAACAGCGAGGCCGTCTGGCTCCAGGCCTGCCAGCTGTTCTCCATCTCTTCCAGTTCATTCTTTCATCCCTTTTTCTATACTTCTACTCCCTTACTGCCCCTTCATTTTCCTCTTCTCCTTATCTCTATCATCCCCTTTTTCCTCCATGTATTCCCATTGCCCCCTTTCTCGTCCCTCAATCTCTCCCATCCTCTTGTTGCTACTCTATTAAAGGGACTATTTGTAACTTTCAGAATTGCTTCTTAACAGCGACACCTGTGGCCGTGAAATCAATGAAAGTCAGCGTCGGGCTCGCGCTGGCTCGCTCTAAATATACCTGAACGAGCATCGCTCAACACAGTGAGGTGACACACGTCAGCTAAAACCACAATATCACTCTATATTTCAGCTGCTTGGCAGTAATGTTAGCTGACCAGACGAAGGTCTCTCCATGAACATGATTTAGATCTGATCTTAGTGTTGGCTTTTCCTGCTTCAGCGCAGGCTGATGCAGTGGGGCTCTGCAGCGTGTCTCCCTGCTCTCTCCGCCCACAGCCGGAGAGAGCAGGGTGACACCAGCACCCGGTCGGTAACAAGACGATAACGTTACTCGCTGAGGAGCTCCGTCGCTTCACAAGACACGGGAAACCTCTGTTGGTCTGGAGGAGCTGCAGCAGTTATTTCTTACGTCCACTGAACATTCACTAGATATTCTCAGAGCTACTAACTCTTCTGCAGTGTGGAGTGAGCGCGCGTTCACGTCTAGAGGTGGAGCGAGCTGAGCGCGAACGCGCGCACTGTCTGAGTGAAGGCAGGCAGGCAGAGAAGGAGAGGCAGCGGCATACGCATATGCGAGCGCGCATGTGTGGCGACCCGCTACATTTATACGCTTAAGAAGTTACAAACAGTCCCTTTAAGAACAAAACCTCATCATAGATGTGAATATAAAATATGCATTTACACATTTCTTGCGGTCCTTACTTCTGATTGGATGTTTTTCTATTTATAACTTATTTATTCCTTATTGATACAAGAATCAGATAATAGTGTCAAATGTAAAAATATACCAAAGCACCTTTGCAACATAAGCGATTTATTTAAAACTCTTTGCTTTTACTCCCCCTGTTCATTCAAAGGACCAGTACCAGTTACATTTGGGAGAGTACACTGGAAATGCAGGGGACGCCCTGGCTGACGTTTACGGCCCCCCCTCTGCTGCGCAGAGATGGACTGGTCCAGGCTTGGGGTCAACAAGCGGGGTCAAGTTCAGCACCTATGACAAGCTGAATGACAGCGATGCGGGAAACGACGGCAGGTGTATCAGACACAGCAGGTCAGGCTGGTGGTTCAGCAGGTAACAGACAGATACTTTAATCTCACTATGGCCAGATCAATGTGTGCAGATTAATAGAGGAAAGACAAGGGTGTATATATACACTGGCCAAGTGTCTCATCTCTTTTATCTTCTCCGTCCTCATCACAGGTGCGATTCAGGCAACTTGAACGGTCACTACTACAAAGGGCCGTACCAAGCGATGGCCGATGACGGGGTGGTGTGGTACACGTGGCACGGTTGGTGGTACTCCATCAAATCCGTTGTCATGATGGTACGAGCCGCCGACCTCGAGCATCCGCCACCGGTCATCGCGCCGTTACCGGGACAACTCGCCCCCAGCAAAGAGGCAGGCGGCGTCACCCGGCGGTCCTCACGGCCGATAGGCTGAAAGCAATATGTGTCTCCTCACTAGAGCTGGAAACAGATCTGACTTCATTCACATCCTTTACAGGGAACAAATCAGTGTCCTCTCACTCCAGCCTGTCCTGTACTCTGCTGTTTGACTGTTGTTTTAATACTGAAAATAAAACAATGTTGCTTTAACATAATGTCATATTGTATTTATTCTGTGTTCAAAATAAAACAGAACATGGTGAACTGAGACAGTTTGGGTACATCTGAGGTTTTTCAGGAACAACACCAGACAGACAGACAAAGTGATTCAGTGAAACAGAGGGCCAGTTATCGGTCAGCTGCGGAGAGTCTGGGAGTTTTTCTCTGTGGAAATGATCAGCTCTGCCTTGTTTCTGTTTGGGCACAAGGTGATTTTAGAGTCATTGTTAATGAGAGGAGGAAACCGTAAAAGGGGGAGCGGGTGAACACTGTCCTGGCCAACACACTTTGGCTCTGAGATGGTGTGTTTGTGTCTCTGAACTGGCCCTGCTCAGACTTAACATCCAAAGGTGTGATTACATTCCACGGAGTAGATTAAGGTAGAGGTTGTGAGGAGCACACAGAAGAACAGATATCCATTGGATCAAAGGTTCATGTATATGAATGAATATTTGTTCCTGTTTGCCCACAAAAGGACATCACGTTCATCCATTTCATCCAGAGGTCCAAAGCGGATAAATGATTGAGCTTCGCTCTTTGGGGAAAAATCATCCTCTTTGAAAAGAAGGGAAAAGGAAAAAAGAATCCATGCTAATCCACCGAGAAGTACCCGTCACTTTATCCAAACCCAAACAACTTTGAGTCTGTTTCCACAAACCTACATGCGCCGCAAATCCAAGGTTTTTTCTCATCCACCTCTTTAAGAAGGAGCGGTATAAAAGAACAGGATGAGCGGAACTTAAACTGTACAACATATCAGAAAAAAAACAGGTAAGGATAGTCATAACGAGGGTGAGGCGCCATGTACAGACCCTGAGGTGTGCCTGTTATTTACGTTTTTCTTCGGAAAAAGAAGAAAGATTTGCTGGAGAACCAGGCATTTGGTAGAGAGCGAGGTCAGTCCCGCTCTCAGACTTAAGTGCATCGGTGCCACCGCAATGTCTTTTGGCTTTCAAAATAAGCGTCTTTTTATGCAGTTTATTCCGTAAATGTACAAGTTTATCATTAATATCCAGGGACACTGCTGTGTGTGCAAGGCTTGTGAAGATTCTGAGGAGAAGCAGGAGGTCAGAGGAGAGGAAGGGGGTCGATGTTTGTTATCTGGGGTTATCTGGGTGATAAGGGCGCAGCTGTGGGGAAGGAGGCAGAGTTCCGCGGTGAGCCGAAGGGCAAGGTGGGCGAGAGGCGGCGGGGACTCGCCAGCAGGTCACCGTTGTGCAGCTTCCACAGCAGCTCCTCGTTCTCCATGGACAGACGCTTGTTGACCTTGGACTCTTTCTGCAGCGTCTGCTGGAGTTTGGCCTGTTCACTGGACAGCTGCCTGCAGGGGGAGACAGGGAGACACACTGTGGTTGATATCTGGAAGAAGTGCTTCACACTTTGCACTGGTCAAGGTCAACTGAACTCACAAACAAGAGCTAACAGAGGTCAAAAACTGAAAATATTGATATTTTTAAACATTAACTAAAAACCCATCTACCGGCTTTTATGTACTGTTTTATAATTTTATAATTTTATGGTTTTATTGTTTATACTTATTTAATTTATTATCATTATCATAATGTTTATTTTATTCTATTTTATTTAATCAACATTTTATTGCTGATCATTATTATCTCTTTTATTCTATTTTATTTTATTAAAATTTCATTATTTTAATACAATTTGCTTATTTTGTGTTGAGTTTCATAATTTGTATTTATTTATTTTTATTGTTATTTTATTTCCTTGTATTTTATTTATCTCTTCTTATCTTAAATACCCATCTTTTATTGCTGTCTTATTCAATAAACTTTCATATTGGTTGTTTTGGTGTGCATTAGTCTCTAAATCCATTTTTAACACTACATTTTTGTCAATTGTCTGTCCAGCACTTTGAATTATTTGAAAGGTGCTATATAAATAAAGTTTGATTGATGGTTTGAATGATTCACTGGTCAGATGATACACTCATCACAGAATAATATAGATGCTGCATTCAGATTATTTATTCATTTCAGATTAATGTTAGTGTTAAACTATTTAACTTCAGGGCCTCACAATAAAGACACTTCCTTTATGTGGCTGATGTTGGGATGAGCAATTGTCTAGCTCAGAACACGATGTTCAATCTTACCGATTATGAGTTAATGTGAGAGAAGACCAAAGCACAGGAAAGCAAGACTCATAGACCTTCTGTTCACACCACACACAGTAAATTAATTGACTCATCTTAACTATTTAAATGTGAGTCAGTAAAAAGCACACAGAGTAGGCACCACTACCTCAGAGGGTAAAACCTTCTAACACTCGGTTTCCCAGGCAGATTGAATCAACAGTAAGTGTCTTATCTGGTCCAGGTCTAATGGAGTCCTGAGGCTGCTGTAAGAACAGATGGTCAAACTGACGCCTCTGCAGAGAGATGAGTCACCACCTGGAGTACGTACCTGGAGATAGCTTGGTGTTTGTCCATCCTGGCCCTGTAGTCCTCGTTCTCCTGCTGGACCTTATTCAGATACTCCTCCAGTTTCACGTTAGTCTCCAACTGGGACACACAAAAGACCGGTTTGATGTATATGCATAGATTCCTCTGAATTCTGTCAATATGTCTATTGAAGTCAACCACAAAACATGCAGTATGTTTTGTGCTCGACTTCAATTTGCACAAAAAGTGAAAGGTAATCAAATTTGTTTCTGAATATTGGACTCTGACAGCATTTAGGCCACAGTGGGGCGACTACTAAGTGGTAGAGAAAGACTGATGCCCACCAGTTTGTCCATCTCCATGAGCTTCTTCTCCTTCTGGTGCAGCTG
Source organism: Sebastiscus albofasciatus (assembly GCA_916701655.1). Lineage (NCBI taxonomy): Eukaryota > Metazoa > Chordata > Actinopteri > Perciformes > Sebastidae > Sebastiscus > Sebastiscus albofasciatus. Next base: position 30,178 of record CAKAOI010043393.1, on the reverse strand, counting down.
GTTGTTCTTGATCTCCAGCACCACCTTAAGACTGTCCAGCTCCTGCTCCAGGTACACTGTATGGGAGTCCTTCTGGACAAACAAACAAGTTGGATCAGTAAAACTGATTACAAGTCACCATGTGGTCATGCTTATCATGTCATTATTGTGAGCTAAGGAACGCTAGGAGGCCCATTTCCAATCCGGCCCCTCCACCCTCCCACTCCAGTGGTGGAGTGAACTCTGTTTGTAGTCACACACGCAGCTCAATGAAGCACCCTTCTTTAAGCTGTACGGTATAAATACAGCGGCCACTTCAGGATAAACTTCCCTCTCTCCGGCAAGAAAATAACTATCAGAGTTAGAAATACTTTATTGATCCCTGGGGGGAAATTGAGTTACGTTTTGCTCTCGTTCTAGAATATAAATATAAATATATACAAATAGAGAAATCATAAAAAGAAATACAATAAAAACAGTAAAACAGTGCAAATAATAATGCTGAAAAATAGGATCTATGCAAATAAAATAAATGCATGCATTTATAAAAATGCAAGAATAGTGTAAAATAAGAATATTAGTCTAAATATACTGTATAAATACATGCAGTATTGCACAGTTGCAGATAAAATAAATTATGGGGTTATAGCTCGTGATAGGGGTAAAAAATAATATATATTATATATTACATATATATATATATGTATATGTATATATATATACACACACACATATACATATATACAACAATTAACAATCTAATGAACATGTCTACCGTTTTCAAGACTGGTACAAGGGTACATTTGATCCTTAATACAATCTATTTACTTTATGTTGTTGACGTCTGTATGATAATAAAGTCAAATAAATTAAATGTCTATCAGTTTGAGCGGTTTACAGTAAATGTTTGTACCGGTAATTGCACGGAACTGACATTGGATAGTGTTCCATGACGAACTCAAAACAGCAGCTGGTTAAGTCGGCATCGATGGAGCTCGCTGTCGGAGGGTCTTATAACCCATTTCCACTCTCAGCAAATTGGTTTGGAATGGCCCTTAATATGGCGGACCCTTCACGCGAATGCGCAAACGGAGTGGAAGTAGGTAGGGAGAGGGTGTAGGGGGTGGTTTGGAATTGGGCCTAGATGTCAGTTCACGGGGCTCAAAATAAAGTTTGTGTATGACTCTTCCAAAGCAGCAGGGGGAAGCAGAGAGACAGATTGAGACAGACCAACAGAGTCTCTATCAGTCTCCACTTTAGTAAACATCTTTACCAGGTTCTTGTCAGTGAGTATCTGCCTCCTCCTCTCCTCCTCTGCTCTCAGCTTCTCATTCAGAGCTTCCTTCTCTGCTGACAGCTCACATATTTTCTCCTGGTGAGAGGACGGAAGACAGAAGAATTACTGAGTGAACACTGAGCTTTGGTTCATACATTACATTTGACTCCATTTACAGTCCACACATCACATACAACTACATCATCTTTTTATCCATCACCCTTTAAACATCATCCTTTTACCTATCTATCTATCTATCTATCTATCTATCTATCTATCTATCTATCTATCTATCTATCTATCTATCTATCTATTTTTATTTAATTTATTTTTTAATCATGCCTTAATTTGATTTTCACCATGACTGACTGCCAGCCACCCCCTCCCCTCTCAAGCACACACACTGTACACAGTCACATGATATTGATATTGATCTTTGCCCAGTTCTGTTGTTTTTTTAAAGATTTCTTTATTTTTATTTTTTACTTTATATATTTATTTATTTATTTTGTATTTGTTTTTATTTCATTTTGTGTTATTCACATTTTATTTTATTTTATTTGTTATAAGAAAAAGAAAAAAACCTTCTCAACTGGCCGGGCATAGGCCATGCTACCTCCCTACTAAGTGGGCTCCTCCTCCATCTCCTCTCTCCTCCCTACAATGATGACTGCTTATGGATAGAAAACAGCAAATGCCCTGAACTATCGACCAGGCTCACAAATATACGATACGTTATGAACTATTTACGCTAAACTATTCCTAAACAAAGCATTTCACCTGAATGATTGTTTTCTTCACAGGAGGATAATCAGGAAATACTTTGCTTAGCAATAGTTTAGTGAGCATAAGGCTCCGCTCTCCTTAACGCCATTCCATAGAAGACTTTTTCTATTGCACTACGTACAATTTAGATTATTTTTGGGTGAACTATTCCTTTAAGTGCAGTATGTTTGTGGTTCCAGGAACGCTGACTGGGAAAAGTTTAAAATGACAACTCACTTTACTTTAACCACACCAGTGTCAGTGGAGTTTGTTTCATTAAGACGTTGACATTGTTGAAACTTTAGTGTTAGTGTGAATATACAGTATGAAGGTCTCTTACAGAGAGAGATGTTTCAGTCTCCTTCAGTGTTTTATTCAGGTTCTCCAGGTCTGTCTGCTGGATCCTCTTCAGCTCTGAAATAAACACAAACACACATTGGCATCAAGTGATGAAGCGAAATGGCTAATCAGTAATGACTCATCTTCAATACATTCATTCAATATAATCAATGCTTGAACAGTTAAACATAAATCCCTTTAGACAGTCCTCAGTGTTGTGAATGACTGTGTTCAGCCGGTAACAGACTATTTCAAAGGTGGTGGATGTATATTACACACCTTGTGTGGACGTCTCATACTGCAGTTTGAGAGACTCCATCTTCTGGCTGTGACTCACTTCCTGCTTCTTCCTCTCTGCTTCCTGTCGGCTCCTCAGCTCGTCCACCTGAAGGATGCAGGCGCAAAATCAGGGCGGTGTGCAAATGACTTTAGTAAAGCCAAGTGAAACTAAGAAAGGTGTGATCCAGTCCTTCACGTTTACTGGTAGTTTGTCCTTGTCAGTATGTGGTTATTACACATATTTAGAAAAAGCATTGCGATTCTCCTGTCACAACTGCAATGCAGACTGTTGGATCAAATCTTTAGATTAGACAGAAACTTGAAGTCTGTGGGTCAGTGGGAGGTAAGAAACATAACATTAAAAGTGAAAACTGCTGTTTTCAGTAAACACAAGGCTAGAACATATTTCTGACATGGATGAAACCTGTGGAACATATTTTTAAAGGCTCCTCTCTGATCAATGTAAAACTTGAGACTCACATTCATGTTTGAGCTGCAGTCTGTTTATCGGTAACTGCAACCAACTGTATCAGAGATGTAACCATGGTGATGTTCATAAATCTCTGGCAGAGATATTTTTATGAGCAGCTGCGTGGTGTGTGCTGAATCTGAGCTTTGTGAGTCACAACAAAGCTCCTGTGACCCAATCAGAGTTCAGTGTGTGGAGGATGGGATGATCTAGTAGAGACACTCTGTTTCCAGTCAGAGCTCTCCGCAGCGTCTTTGGTGGCCGTGATTCCATCATCTCAGATAACAATGTTCAAGATTCAGAGATGATCAGACAAACACACACTGACCACATATCAAACTGCAGATATGTAAAGAGTAGGCTTCAGACTTTCCTCTTTGATAATGCTCACAGTTAGGGCTGGCTCAGGCTGCCTTGGACCAGCCCCTAGTTATGCTGCTATTTTCCATGTTAAAGGTTTTACCTATCTGATGCGAGGGTCCAAGAACAGAGGGTGTCGTATGCTGTGAAGATTGTAAAGCCCCCTGAGGCAAATTTGGGATATGAGAGATTGGACTATATAAATGAAATTGGATTAAATTGAATGTTAGCTGCTCTGCCTCTTGGCCAGGTCGCCATTGTAAATGAGAGTTGGTTGAGGGAGTGTTGTCTTTGTCACCTGTCGTGTTCAACTCTGTTATTATTTCATAATAAAACTTGGTTTTATGGGAGAGACGCAGGCTGTACATTTTATGAGACTAACGGGCAACTTGTTACACAATACGCAGAAGAAGAGTGACTGGAACTACATTTGATTGAAAAATGTGTGTGTGTGTGTGTGTAAGCTCCCACCTGCTGTTCCATCAACATGCGGCATTTGTCAGCCTCCTCCTGGTACGTCTGGTGGACTTTGTCCCACTCTGTTTGGTAAAAACTCCTCAATCTAACACACACACACACACACACACACACACACACACACACACACACACACACAGAGAAACATACAGTTAGAGACACGAGAGAGAGCATAATCAGTGCAGGCAGCATGGTAACACTGAGGAGTTACAGTTCAAAAAATAAAAATCCCATGTATGTGAGGCTGAGTGTCCAGCTGTGAGCACATCTGCAGAGGCGAATGCCACACCTGTCCTCCAGCTGCACTAGCTCCTCCTTGTGCTGCTCCTCCAGCCTGGTCAGGGCCTCCTCCGAGCTGACGCGCACCTCCTCCTTCTCCTTCTGCAGACGCTCGCAGCACTGAGACGACGCCACTGGAAGGACACGGGAGGAGCAGGAAGGAAATGTTAGTCTGTACTTCTGACTGAAAACTCTTTAAGCACCCTTGAAAGTACCTGGACTCTGGGTCAGGTATCAATGTTTCATATGACATTTATGACAGTAAACAATTCTTTAATAAAGAATGTACAGTACACAAAGAGCATGATCTAACCTAGCATTAAACATTTTGTGAAACTCTTGACAACAAGAAATGACCAACAGTTAAGATACTAGTGATAGAAACTAAATCGAATGCAAAAATATATGCATACTAATGAGGACCAGCAATCTACATTTCAAGTGCTGCTCCAAACAATGAAATAATCTGATCTAAAGAATTAAGCTGTTTCAGAGACATGAGAAAATCTTTTCATCCAACTAGTCCAGCGGGTCAGATCTGGACCTGGGAAGAATCAGCTGTTTAATACACAACAGAAGATCTCAGTTAGATGTGGAGTCAGTCAGCCATCATTGAGCTACTATGTTGATCATTTACATCATAATCATCATCACATTATGTCAGTCCAGACTACACTGAGATGGGACATGCCTGGAGCAGTCAGTGTCTCAACAGGTAATGAATACCATATTTTCTGTGTGTGTGTGTGTGTGAATTCCTCAACATTCCCTGAGAACCACATTCCAGTTTAATTACTCTGACAGCAGACATGAGATCCAACCCTGGAACATCTGCAAGTCAGCTCAGAAGTATGCAGCAGGACTCATTCCTCTCATGACTAATCTGAACTCTCACAAGCACATGCACGCTTCCCTCTGTCTTAACCCATCATCATCACACGCCATTTTGATTGAAGTCTGTTTCTAAAAAAATGTATATATAATAAATAATAATAAAAATAGAGGACCTGGACTACCAGAGATCTCTGCCTCTCACTGCGTTTGGGTCATCTTCTCGGGACTCACACAGTTGACAGATTTTGAAGCAGCGATCTATGACTCAGTGCGTTATGTACTGGAGCAGCAGAACCGATCATCCGCCAGCATATGGAGCATACGGAGGCCATCACTTGAAAGGTACATTTGATCAAAAACCACCCTGTACGCACACGTCGACTGTGCCTGGAATAACAATATCTAGCTGTGTGCTAACAACTGGCTGTAGCTGGAACAGTTGCTGCTTCCCTCTGAATGGAGCTCTATAGTGAGAGTGAAAGCGCCTGTCACCATGGTGATGGAGACACAAAGCCAACGACAGCTGAGAGCAGCTTAAACACAAGCTATAGACCAGACAACACAAACTCTGTGTGTGTGTGTCTGTGACGGCAGGTGCTTGGCAGGTGGCGGTGTAATATTATGACATTATTTTTCTTCTCTCCAGGATAAAAATGTCTACATGCAGGGGTCATTTTTGGGGTCGTGAGGGGGAAGGAGGGCTTTACCGCTGCTCATTCCGACAAAATGAAAACATGAAACAGAGTGAATGCAAGAAAAAGTCAATGAAACAAATAAAACAGACCACGACCCGCTCTACCTCTGAGCCACAGCTGCCCAATAGGCCTACATAGGCCTACATATTGTCTAGTACTGTATCTGAAATGCTGCCACTGCATCCCTTGGCTTTAACCAACTTTTCTCTTCCAATTTTAACACGTTTTGCTTCCAACCGGTGGTTTAGCTTATATTATACTCACTCCAGAGGAAGAGCCACCGGGATGTGTGCATTTGTAAAACTGTTTTACATCTGTTCAAAATTGATTGTTGTTTGTGTGTAGATTAAAACGCGCATTTGCGACGACGCAAAATACGCACGTACACATTTGTAAATCTTATTTTTCATCTGTGGATCATGTAATACACATGTGTGACCACATCATGCTCAAAAGTGATCCTGATAAAGACCTATGTTGGTCGCAACGCGTTGGTCATTTTAAACAATTATTGCCATGTAAAATAAAGGCATTTTAATTTTGTTCAAACACTACAGTGTGCCTTGGATTATTTTTGAGGGAGACTTGCATTTTGTACTTTTTTCCACCCATGCAAGGAGCCCTCCACAAGACTGAATGAGCCCAATACACCTGAAGGAATCCAAGAGCACCTGTATGTGATTACCACAGAGACCCAGCAGCGCTTCAACTCCATTGTCTTCACACATGTGTGACCATTTTGAGATAATTACACTTCTAATAGTTACAGCAGTTATGTTACGGTAACCACCTAACATTAACGAACAAGACGGGAACAGGTCATTCCCATTCAGTTTGACTTGAGGACTATGAAGATTTAAAGCTGAAGCAAATATGATTAAAACAAGTTATTTTTTTAAAACGGTCGCTATAGCGTGACAGTAATACATGAAACAGGTAACCTGAAAAAAATCATGTTCCTCTGTGTCCAAATGGTCAAACTAGGCAGCGCTGAACAAATATGAATCAATATTCTGTTACGTATTTCTCGCCTCAAATGTCTTCAGAATCATCTTGTGGTGCACGGTTTAGCTGTAAAATTACAAAATTTTTGACACCCCGGCCATTGTGAAATCTGATGAAGGAACGCCAAGTACCGGTCACATGACCGGAGCACAGCCAATAGGAACGCTCTCTCAATTCGATTTTCTAAATCCTGAAAACAGAGCCATGAGGAGGAGCAGAAGTCTAGTTTTCTCTCAGAACACTTGAATTACAATATGCTGAAAGGTTATTATGGAATTTTTGCCCAACGATGCCAAAAATATACTGCCTACTGCCACTTTAACAGACAACTGTGTGTGTGTGTGTGTGCATGTGTGTGTGTGTGGTGACAGCAGTGGTCTATACATTGACAAAGGTCAAACACGCAGTAAAAGAAAAGATTATAGGTCTCTGCAGCTCAGAATGATGGACAGAGGACAGTGGAAAGAGAGGGGGCTTTAAAAAGAAAGTGATGGTGAAGAGGAAAAAGGCTTTCAGGATGTGCTCTGCTGCTGTGTGTTTCTCTCTGTGTGTGTGTGTGTGTGTGGTGCCTGGCATGTGCAGCATGCATGCGGTGTGAGACTGTATCAAATACTCGAATATACTTAAATTACAGTCATGGTTATTTATGCATGTGTGTGTGCGTGTGTGTAGACATGCATGCATTCATGTTGCTATTTAAATATAGTGCATGTGAACACACACTATGTGTCACCATGGTGTGGTAGCTTGACTGTCGGCGGGTGTGATCTTCTATAATCCTGTTGTATCAGCCAAACAGGCAGAGCTGCTACTGACATGATACACACTCCCAGCTCTCCACACATGTGCACACATACAGTACATACCAGAATCAGTTAGTATATAGCACACAGAGCTTAATGTTATATTTAGTGGATGTCAGATTCAGATCCCCAAATAGAAACCTTAGCCAGAGGGACACATATGTGAAGACATGTGTTCTTGTTTAAGATTGTGAATTGAATTATTAGACGGTCTACATACAGTTTGTGAGAAGATTCAAGTAGATCACTGATACAATCTATTCACCTGCCTGGTTTCACTTCTTTTCTTTGTTTGTAACCATCGAGGTTGAACTCATGCATCGTCTCAGTGACAGTTAAATGGCAGACAGCCAAGCTGCTGAGGAACACACCTCAAACACACACACGTGTGATGGACAAGAAAACTGTTTCCAAATCATTTTCTGAAAACTCCCCATCAGTCAGTGCCATGTGATCTATTGTTATTGAAGCATTACTCATCTGCTGCAATTATGTTGAATGTTCCATTTGTGACTTGAGATTGTTCTGATTGTTCTGGCAGTGGTTGACTGTGTTAAGAGAGGCCTTTGTGTGCTGATGTTGATCCTCATACTAACTGGACTAGTGGCTCTTAAATGGGCTTTATTTATTCATAGAAATAACACAGAGTCAGTAACCTGCTGCCGTAGAGCTCGACTCTGTCAAGTCAGATGTGTGAGAGGAATACTCTATGGCTGCGGACGAAAAGTAAAAAAATGACGTCCTAATGCCTTTTCCTAACCATGCCACTTGACCTCGATGGAAAACGTCATGAGGTCAAGGAAAGATGAGAAGGAGAATTCGGAAGGACTTAGGAAAGGACAACCGTGGTGTTGAGAGAATCCGACTGCTCTTTCACTAGGCTCCGTAATTATGATGCGACGGCGGCGGATGTTAGTGGCGTCAGTCTGCAGTGGTCAAACTACAATGTTCTGAAGATGGACTACAAAAGGCGCTGCGTTTCTCCGTGCGTTGTTAAATAGGTCTTTCAGTGACAGGCTGCTTCACTCACGGTGTGTTAAAGAGAGATACGGCAGGTCCTTCTGCTGCTGGAACACTTTACACCAACATATAATAAAGGATCATCTGACCTAACGTGGACAACCGGTGATAAATATCACTTCATTACCAAGGTTGGAACTGAAATAAACAAAGGAATATATGATAAATATTGAGTTAATTGTTTGAGTTATAGAGAAGGTGTAGGACTTTCAAAATGTCACAAAAAAGAAAAGCAAATTGGTTTCCATCAACTGGTTTGGAGCGAATAAACTCCGCTACAGCAGTTTGGTCAGTATTTGGCACTATAGGCTATGCATGGCTGTAATCTGGCATTAAACAGAGTAGGAGAAGCAGAGGTTGCGAACCGGAAACAAAACAAGTCGCTCGGTCATCTAACCACCTGGAGAGAAAAATGGAGCGATGTCTTCAGGAATTTGTTTCAATTGGGCAAGTTTGAATTGTTCTTTCGTGTCAGCTCGTATTGGCCATGTTTCAAGACAAGCATTCGCATGTTATGGGAATATCTGGGAAGACGCCAACAGCAGAAGCAGCTCATCAGTCATGTGAGTTAAATGTTCACCACGTCAGAGTTAATTCGGCAAAGGCGTTTCCATAATCCATTTAGCGCATTAACTCTTTTTCAACAAAGACAAAAACTACCTCAAACAAGGGGCAAAACCTTTTTGAGCAATTTCAAACACTCAAACTCAGAGTCTTTGTGCTCTCTCGTCTCACAGGTATCCCTGGATCAGGGTTACACCTGGATCAGGGTTGTGTCTGCTGCCTGCTTGACAACCACTGCTACTATCATTATTATCAGCCTTTTTATTAGTAGTAGTAGTCATATTTCTACTATTATTACTGATATTTCGATTATCACTCTATCACATCCACTGCTATCGATTATTGTTATTAGTCCTATTTGTATTGAATTGAATTGAACTGAATGGAGGAAGTTTCATACATTTTTTCCCTTTCCATGAGCTTTTCTAATGTGATACTTCATAATGCGAATAAGAGCATGTGCATGGAAACATGTCTAGTGTCAAATGAAATGTGGAGACTGCTACAGGCTCTCAGTTTTCTGGATTTTTAACCTGTTTTATAGTAATTAAACTAATGTCTCAAAAGTGAAATCCTACAACTCCAATCCAAATAACTCACTGATGTTATTGTATAATGTACGAGTCCTCGTGTGCACATAAAAAAGTCCTGGAAACACAGGTGCACAGAGCAGATGACAGATGTGTTGACAGGTTGCGGCCTGTGCAGAGGAGCAGCTGCACGTCAGTATTACAACAGAAATAACAGCAGCTTTTGAATGGCAGTTGACCTGTCCTTGACAGTGTAAATGGACTTTTGCATTTTTATATATACAGCGCTTGTATGTGTGTGTCATATGCAAATACACGAGAGACAGAGAGAAAGACAAAGACAGAGAGAGATAGACAGAGACAGAGAGACAGAGAGAGAAAAAGACAAACACAGAGAGACAGTCAGAGAGAGAGAGATGGCCAGAGAGAGAGAAAGACAGAGAGAGACAAAGGCAGAGAGAGAGAGACAAAGACAGAGAGAGACAGAGAGAGAGACAGAGAGAGACAGAGAGAGACAGAAAGAGACAAAGACAGAGAGAGAGAGAGACAGTTCAAACCAAGTCAGTCAACCCGGGTTGAACCCTACTCAGGACAATTCAGATAGGATCTGGGTCACACCCGGGAGCAATGCATATCAATTAGCTCAAGTGTTAGATATGGGAGGGGGGGGGGTTCACCTCTGGAGGATTACAGGTTATTAACGCGGTGTGTTTCCGTGTAACGTAACATCGGATGTCTCTCTCATTCAGCAGCTTTGTTATGTTTGTTTTAACGTTTCACAACGTTGTCCCAGAAAGAGAGAGACAGAAACAGAGAGACAGACAGAGAGAGAGACAGAAAGACAGAGAGAGAGAGACAATGACAGAGAGAGAGAGACAATGACAGAGAGAGAGAGAGAGAGAGAGAGAGAGAGAGAGAGAGAGAGAGAGAGAGAGCATGATAGTGTGTGGATGTGTAGAAAGATGGTCTCTTACCCAGCTCGTCTCGGAGGTTTGCCAGTTCCTCCGACAGCCCCTTCTTCTGCTTCAAGGCCTCCTCGCGCTTCACAGAAGAGAAGATGAAGAGACTCAATTTAAAGTCAAATATGAGCATCAGTGCACACTGAGGCTTGTGTCTAAAACCATTCACTATTCAGTACACTATGTTTTACTAGCTGTACTTTTCACAGATAAGTGATGCAATCACTGGATTCAAAGTTCACTGCAGGAAACATTCGTAAAAAGGTCAGCTGTGGTTGTGAGCAGGAATGTAATAAATCAGATAAAAGAGCTAGTGGGTTCCCAAATATTACAGCAAGCTTATGGACAGAGGGTGAGCAGATCCTGTCTTGTCTTAAATCAATCAGGGATGAAAACTGAAAAAATCTTGTACTGTTCACAACAGCAGCTGCAGCTGTAACTGACCTGAAAACGTAAGGAAAGGGCTTCCTAGGCAAATACAACTTGTAAAGGTCCCATATCATGCAGATTTTCAGGTTCATACTTGTATTTTGTGTTTCAACTAAAACATGTTTACATGCCGCAATGTAATAAAAAAACACATTATTTTCCTCATTCTGTCCATCTGAATATACCTATATTCACCTTCTGTCTGAAACGCTCCATTTTAGTGCATTACAACGGAATTGCAACGGAATTGCGTTGCTAAGCAATGGCTTGCGTCCATGTTTACTTCCTGTCAGCTGATGTTATTCACATACACTGCAGCAGGAAATAAACACACATTTAGAATGTTCACATTTAAAACCGTGTAATGGTCTAAATATTGTAGATTTGTGACATCACAAATAGACAGAAATCCTGACAGCTTGTTTCAAACGCACAATTTATGAAAACGAGTTGTGTGTATTTCTCTGTATATTGAGCATTTCGATACTTTCACAGTATTTATAATGCACTTAAACCTGCTTTATAATATAAAAGATATGAAAATCTTACTTTTTACAATATGGGACCTTTAAAGTTGAACTCCAATTAAGAATGAACAAAGAACATCTTGAAAAAAGCCTGATATCACATCCCTGCCCTGAAGGAACAGGAGCATACTGTTAAGTTAAGATACTGTCTGTCTCGCTGGTTTCCATTCTTTATCTCCAGTATTTATATTCATTTCACTCTCTACCACACACACAGACCAACAAACATACACTTGATGTAAAGTGCACTGCTGCGCTCCAACACAGAAAACACAACATTATTATCATTCTTTAGTCCCACACCATTCACTCTTAGCACACACACAAACACACTTATAAAATACCAGCAGCTTTACAACAGGAGTAGTGGAATTTACAATGGAAACCGAACGGTTGTGCGCCTGCCTTCTTAAACACGCACACGCACACACACACACACACACACACACACACACACACACACACACACACACACACACACACACACACACACACACACAGAGCCATAAAGTCCATCTGTTGTCTGAGGGGTTAGTAAAGTGAAAGAGCAGACTTTACGGACAGAGGCAGCAAAGAGTGGGAACAGAGAGCCTAAAGGTCTCCAAGGTTTTGAAAAAGTTTGAAATAAGAGAAATATTGGGAGTGGTGAGAGAGAAAATGATGGCGAGAAAAAGATATAAATAAAAAAGACTTCAGGCCCATTATCATGACATTCATGATCCAAATGAGACAGTCATGGTTTTCAAAACAGTTTGGTCTGAACACCAGCAGCTATACTGTAATGTGACCAATGTGTGAAAATACATGCGGCTATAGCTTCCTGTAAAGTGACCCGATTGTAGAGCTACTTCCTAATCCCTGACCTCTCCAGAGAGTTGATCTCAGCTCGGACTGAGAGACCAACAGAAGTGAAGAGACTGAGAAGAGCAGCAGCAGATGAATGTAAAGCAGAACCACACACACACACAACCACACACACACACCTTGCGTTTCTTCTTGCGCCGATGAGGGGGGACCTTGCTGGGCTTTGCATGGGCTTTGCTGGCCGTGGAGCCCATGTCTCGGTGAATGAAGACACAAACACCCTTCAAAAAAATGTCTTCGGTAATTCCTCTCTTTCTCTGTCTCACTTCCCTCCCTCTATGACCAGTGAAAACACACACTCTCTCACTCTCTCTCTCTCCGTCCTCCTACTGAACGGGTGACTCCCTCTCTCTCTCTCTCTCTGTTACTGACTTCCACTCCTCCCACTCTACCTGTTCACCCTGTCCTCCTCCTCCTCCTCCTCCTCCTGCCTGGACACTGTATGATGGAGGAATGTGAGTTATTTCTGCGCTACCTCCCTCCCTTATCTTTATTCTTATCTTCCTTTCTCTTGTTCCCTATCAGTCGTTTATACTCAAAACCGGTGTATCTGCATTTAATCAGGCCTCACTTCTCGTCTCTACTCAAGAAAGTTTACGGGGACGATTTCTTTCCAACTAGCACCAACTTAAGTTTTACAGCACAGAAGACAAGAACAAAAGAAAAACATATTTTTTTAAATTCAGGTTAGTACTCGTCTTTGTTTTTGTCTTGTCAAAGTACACCATAAAACCCTGCTAACATTTTTAACTTAAAGGGACTATTTGTAACTTTCAGAAATGCTTGTTAACAGCGACACCTGTGGCCGTTAAGTCAACGAAAATCAGCGTCGGCCTCGCGCTTGCTCGCTCTAAATAGACATGAACGAGCATCGCTCAAAACAGTGAGGCGACACACGTCAGCTAAAACCACAATCACTCTATAGTTCACCTGCTTGGCAGTAATGTTAGCTGACCAGACGAAGGTCTCTCCATGAATCACAATCCGCAGCGAGTAATGCTGAAGTGAAAGCCGGAGGGAACACGGGAGACACCGGCACCCGGTCAGAGACGATAACGTTACTTGTTGCGGAGACACAGAAAGACACGGGAAACCTCTGTTGGTCTGGAGGAGTTGCAGAATTTATTTCTGCACAATCGTCCACTATACATTCACTAGATATTCTCAGAGCTAAACTAACTCTTCTGCAGTGTGGATTGCGCGCGCATGAACGTGAGGTGGAGCGAGAACGCGCGCGTTGTGTGAGTGAAGAGAAGCAGGCAGAGGAGCGGTCTGAACAGCGTAGCACACGCGAGCGTGCATATGCGAGTGGGCATATGCGAGCGTGCAAAAAAAAGCTGTCTGTTTGACCCATCCATCAGCCTTCCCACTGTCTGTGTGTGTTTTCACTCTTTATACTACGTCACCACACTCCAGGAGCACTTTCTCTGAGTGTCTAATATTGATGGGTTTACGTTGCAGCCTGGTGCATCGATATTACACGCTGAGGGGCATGACAAAGTGTTGGTAAACCCACAGCCCCACCCGCAGTCCTACCCACAGTCCCACCCACAGTCCCACCCACAGTATCACCCACAGCCCCACTCACAGTCCCACTCACAGTCCCACCCACAGTCCCACCTACAGTCCCACTCACAGCCCACACACAGGGGAAAGAGGCCAGTTTATATTCACCAGTCACCTTTCAAGTGTGTAGGACAGATTAGATAGCATTGGTATTCATACTTTAGATAAAAACACACACACACGCACAAACATTATCTCAGACACGCATATCAAAGAGCTTCAGGGCTGAACTGCAGCTGCTGCATTCCTCCACTCCTCCCTCCCTCCCTCCCTTCTATCCATCACTCCCCTTTCACCTCCACTTCCCACCAGGCCATCCATCTAATCAATGAGGCAGTCAGGACGGCTCCTCACTGGAACCCTCCGAAAGCTCTCTCTCTCTGTCTCAGCTGACAGTTACAGTGTCTAATGAGCTGCTGGGAAATAGTCACATATGTCCATTCTGATCAGGCCGCCGTTATGTCACAGTTAGCAAACAACATACTGTACTGTACGTGTGCAGGGTTGTTACTGCTGATAACAGGTTAGTGAACAGATAATGAGCTACTTTCCCTCAGAGAGAGACACGCAGGCAAGACATATCTGTCCTGAGGACAAGTATGTGTGTGTGTGTGTGTGAGTGTGTGTGTGTGCCGACATTTGTCAACTTTAAGGTTTTATAATTTGCTTTAATCCTGTGGTTTCATAAGAATACAAAACAATTATAAAAAAACTAAACATACCAAATGTGACCTGCTCTTAATAAATATATATACATTTATATATACAGTACATAGACCGATCAGCCATAACATTAGGGCAGCATGGGCACCCTGACCGGCCCCCATACGCAACAAACTGCAATGCGCTGTGTGTTCTGACACCTTTCTATCGGAACAACATTAATTTTTCCAGCAGTTTGAGCTCCAGTAGCTCTTCTATTGGATCAGACAACACGGGCCAGCCTTCGCTCCCCACGTGCATCAATGAGCCTCGGGTCTGACCCTGTCGCCGGCTCACCGGTTTTCCTTCCTTGGACCACTTTTGGTAGGTCCTGACCACTGCAGACTGGAAACATCCCACAAGAGCTGCAGTTCTGGAGATGCTCTGACCCAGTCGTCTAGCCGTCACTATTTGGCCCTTATGTCAAAGTCACTCACATCCTTATGCTTGCCCATTTTTTCTGCGTCCAACACAAAGTTGTGTGTGTGTGTGATTGTATAGTCTCCTGAGGTCTCACTGTCTAAAGGCATTAGTGGTGTTCTGTCTTTTATGCTTGCAGCATGACTGTTCAACCAGACAGAGTCAAAGAGAAGAGAAAGAAGAAGAAGGTTCAAAGTGACAACAGATCGATCCAAAGTGCTGAGTATATACTGTATATATAGAGTATACACTGAATATATACTGTATATACAGTATACACTGTATATACAGTATATATACGTTTAGCCACAAACAGTAGGTTTAAACAGAGGAAACGGGGCTAATGACACACTGGATAAGGTGCGCCCAGCTGAATGACAGTTCTTGTGTTTGTGTGCATTCATTTGTATTTCACATGCTCTTATGCACCACAAACATAAAATCACTATAGTCCCAGTAATTGGACAGCAAATATTTACTGAGCAGCCAATCCATGTCCGGGACTCTGTGAGTAGCATATCCTGGTGCCTGAATGGACCAATCAAAAGCGTTCAACTCATGAGGAACCAGCCCACTGCAGTATAAACTGACTCCAGTCATGTTTAACCCACCGAAACGACCACATCTTTTACTGCAATTATTTGTCTGTGCCTGTCATCACTTTGATCCAACGTCCCCAATGGAGACATTTTATCCTTCAGCCAAAAGAAGTGTAAGAAGTGTGTTTGTACCAGGAATGAATAACAGAGTTACATTCATAAACAAATATACAAATCCATCAGCACACAAGTGTCACCCAGCCGCAGGATGTCTGTTGTTGTTAATGGCAGCTAGGTGTGGACTCAGACAAGCCACTCCTGCTGCCTCAATACTTCTTACTAAAACAAGCTATTACTCCACTCCTCCTCTACAAGCACGTCAATCAGCACCTCAGAAAAAACAACCTGAATACATCACCAACAACCCGTGAGTGATGCTTTAATTATAGGCTGTATGTAGGTGCTTTGCTCTAATTTGCCAAAGGGGAAGGATGGCGTGCAGATAACTGATAGTTTCCCCTCATTTACCCCATTGAAGCTGCACTAGACCATATTCTGTTTACATGTACAAACACATCCACCTTATCTGCCTTTAAAGTGGCTAGGTGCTATACGGTGCAGAAGAAAGAGACCCATCCCCACTAAGTGACGCTGTAGATCCACCGGATTTGCAAGAAACACATTATCATTATTTGTGAGGGAACTCTCACTAACAGGAGGTACAATACATCCAACATATTCTCATCAAACAGCAGAGGCAAGTTCAATCCAGAGAAAACCTATTTCAAAAATAAGGCTGAACTGATCCTACTACTAAACAGAAAGAGACACTTTACCAACCATGCTGGAGGTCCAGTGAGAAATGACATACATAATGGATAAGCATGCATAGAACAAGTAGAGTATAACATGGTAGATTTGTTTACTGTGTCAGTAAACGTCAGGGGAATCCCCTTATTAAAGCTGAACAAAGCTTTAGCTTGCTTCATCAGGCGTATAAGGTACAGCAACTAATGTTGACCTCGAAACTGAAATCAGCTCATTTCTGATGCTTTGAAAGCCGACACAGGTCCACAGCTGAGATCCAAAGGATTTTGGGGGGCACCAACTAACAAAATGAAGAGGATGTATCTCTGTGATCAC
Organism: Sebastiscus albofasciatus; assembly: GCA_916701655.1. NCBI lineage: Eukaryota > Metazoa > Chordata > Actinopteri > Perciformes > Sebastidae > Sebastiscus > Sebastiscus albofasciatus. Next base: position 13,355 of record CAKAOI010043393.1, on the reverse strand, counting down.
TGTAGCTGTCCAGATATTAGCTGACAAGCTGAATGGAATCTCACACTGCCATCAAAATATCAAATCTAGAGTTCAGGAAGTAGGAACTCCGTTGGTTCAATTCATTAACATAAAGTCACTGCAGTTTGCTCAATATGCAAATCAAGCAGCTTGGACTGTTTCCCTCATGACCTTTCTTTTCTTGCCGACACCCTTGAAAACTGCTCTTGCAAAACATAATCGCCAACAGCAGCATTGAACCATTGCCATTTCTGTTTGTCACAGTGTGCTCCTTCTCTGCATTATTTAACATTGAGACCAATATTACAATGTGCTGAATATCTGTCCCCACCTCATGTTTTTTAAATAAACATAAAGGATGGAAGCTTTCACTCCACAGAGCGGTGTAGCAGCAGTTTGGTTAACATAACAAGACAAGTGACGTACCTCAGTGAATAGATGTTGGATGACCGTAGCCAGAGCCTCCACTCTCCTATTCCCCTGGACGAGCAGCTTCCTCAGCTGGTTGATGGCCTGGTTCTTCTTCTCTGCCTGCTCTTTGCTCTGGTTCTGTTTAGCAGCGACCATCCGGTCCGCCACAGCAGGCCCGGCGGCGCCAGGCTTGGATGCGTTCTGTAGACGGGACCCTGTTTTCGGGCTGGATCTCGACCCGGCTTTTGCTTTGAGCCCATGACCAGAGGCTCCAGTGGTGCCTGAGCCTGTGTTGGTGGTATCAGCGGTAGGCACTGGGAGAGCTGCCCTCACGAGGGCATTAGCATTCACCACGTCTGGTACCTATAGCAAGAAAAAATATACCACATAACTTCTTCAGTAAAGACACGAGTCAGAAGACCTGATTATTAGGAAAAGATATTAGTTCGACAGGTAATATGATTCTGAAGGAACCCAAATACATTTCTATTCTTCATGATGTCCGAAGAAGAAGAGTCATGTTTTTAAAATGTTGAATCACATTTTGGAGATAAAGTCTTCATAACTCTTTTGCTAACATGAGAAGAGGAAATATGCAGAAATGAGCCATTATATTCTATCATAAATACATGTGCATTTTGCTACTCTCTGTGACCCTGTGAGCATGAGCGGTAGCAGCTTCCCTGACATGAAGACACATATTGAAAGAAAGAGTATGTTGTGGATTACCACTTTAAGTATTCCTGTCAAAGAACGCACCTAATACTCCCTTTCACCAATCTAATCCCGCTCAGTAATGGTCTCTGATGTAGTGTCTCACCCATGACTGAGCTGAATTTGCATCTTAAAGCTCAAAGCTTCAAAAAACAAGAAGAAGAAGAGGACATACCAGGTCAGGTGGAGGATGCTGCTTTTTCTGGTTGTTTCCTCCGGCAGGCGCTGCTACCTGTGAGCTGCTGTTGGCGTTTGTTGTGGGTCTTGCCGGCGCCTCCCGGGGCTTGTTTTTGTCCACTGCAAGAGAGCGGCGACCTCTTAGTGTGTGAGTGGCAGGTACAACATTCAACATGGTGTCCACACACACAGAACACTCACTCAGCCCATTAACACAGTGTGAAGTCCACGCCACGACAGGCAGGGACACAACAGAAAACTAAAAAACACTCACTCATCCTCTGAACAGAAGAACAACCAAACACGAGAAGGAAGTATCTGAACACATTCACCGTGTCGGTCAGTGTGGAAACCACCACCACTGCATCCAAACACAGAAAACACACACACTCTCACTCATCTGGTCAAGGAGAATACGCCCTACTGACTGTTCTGGGCTGAGACAGATGCATCATGGGATTGCGTAGTAATGATGGCCAGTGTGTGTGTCTGTGTGTGTGTGTAACTGGCCCTGGGTGTGCATTAAGGAGTGCATTACCAGAGAATAAGCCATTAGAGAGAGAGAGAGAGCGAGAGAGAGATCAACACACATCTTTTGTGTCTCCTCCTCTCCTCCACTTCTTCTTTTCCTGTAGTCCATCTTGTAGAATTAGATTCCACTGGTGGCTGTCGAGGGGTTTTTCCGACTTGTGTGATCCAAATAATTCCAATAACTCCGTTGGTTGAAAGTCCATAAACAAAAGGTTTGTTGAAATAAAATAGATGCAAGCACTTCCAACATCCATGACATGTTTTTGATCAATGACAAATATCATGTATCAAATCACATCTTCATCTTTCAACGACAAACATCTTCAATGCAGTCCAAAAACGTTTCGCTCTGCCGCTTGCCACACACAAGTAATAAATATACTAATAAATAAACTCTAATTAAATAATTCGACCCCTGTAATGTCCTGCCTACAAACATTATAACTAAATTAAATTATATTTGTATTTACATAACCATAACAACAACACACATCTCATTTCTCTCCCTCCCTCTCTCTACCTCTCTCTCTCTGTGTATCTCTCATTCAATTCCGTTAAGGATCAAACATGTTGCCAAAGCAAAGAGTCACATATAAACAATATAAACAGTGAACAATAAAATGAAAAAAAAAGAAAAGGAAAATAATGATAATAAAATAAAATAAAAAAATATTGAAATATTATATTATAGATTGAAATATTTCTTGCTTTGTGACATGTAGAAACCTATTCTCCTGCCAGTTCTACTGTAGTGCTGTTATATACCTGTATATATATATATAAAAAATTCAAACAATATATATATATACATATATATATTTCACAAAAATGGTCAGTAAGTCTAGTGAGGGTTTGTCTTTTCTCTCTCTCTCTCTCTCTCTCTCTCTCTCTCTCTCTCTTTCTCTCTCTCTCTCTCTCTGAGCTGCCAGAGTTGCATACTGACTGGAAAAGATGCTCACTGTATTTCAGACTGGGGAAATGGACCTTAATACAGTCATCAGCAACACTACCACCACTGTCAGTAGTCCCATATTAAATCCCACTTGGACAGAACTCCAGTGACGTCTGACCGACTCTCCTCGCCCACAGACTTCCTGATAAGTCACACTTGCTACAAAGACATCCTCTAAATAATTCATTATATACCAGCAGACTTTGATGTGATGTCACAAAGGTTTTCTGTGCAGATGTGCAGTTGTTGGTCCGGTGATGCAGTGCAACCTGCAAGACCATGAGTGTTGTGGTGTCATCATCTGAGTATTCTTTCTGGGACTGATGAGTTCAAAATTTCAGTCTTAGCTGAAACTGTCATTGATAGCATCATCAGATTTCAATGGACAGAATCACTGGGTACAAGTCGTGTTTCATCCTCACTGAGTGAAAAAATAATACATTTTTATAATCTAATCCAATTTAGTCTGCAAATCCGTGCTGGAGCTCAGGCCTGGTCCTGAGGCTAGATACTGCCACCTACTGGCAGTGTTTTGGATCAGCCGGGGATGTGGGTGAGGAACGAGAAAGGCCGTGCATAATTGAAATGGAATGAACTGCTGAACTTCAGTGTGAGTGTGATTAGGAGGAATCATTAGCACACACTGTTGAATTAAAAGCTGTCAAACAGTGACTGGCTTCCTGATCATCAGCCTGCTGCAGCTGTCTTACAGTCGGACTCTTCCTCTTCTGTGTATGTTTCACTTTGTAAAATCTCGTTGATCAGTTCAGTTTCATTGCCTCAACCACAGCTTGATGGATCGCACAGCTAAAACACAGCAGGTGTTTCAGTTCAACCAGATATGAATATTCACATCTGATGCATATTTACCATGTCAACACCAATATTAGCAGGACAGAACGCTCTGATCATTAATTCAGTGCGTGGGAGATGTTGGTGGGTGTAGAAGTATGAAGCAGACGGGAGGTGAGAACAGCGTACAGAAATGTACTGTACTGATGGAGTTGCACAAATTGGATGAACAGTAAAATAAAACGGCCTAATATAACTACAATGTTTTAAAAAAATCAGATTCTCCTACACACAGGTCTCCATCCTGCTCTTATGACCATTAGTTGGTAAATTAAAATATCATCAAGTGCAGTTTTTACTGTGACACAGGGACAAAATTACACATACAATCACACATACACAGCATCAGTGTATGAGATCCAGTACACTGCCACTGTCTCTGTCACATTAGAGATCTACAAACTGTGTGTTTAGACTAAAAACATCCTCTCCCCATCACTTAACATTGTACCCTTAACACTGTTGTATACTGTGACACCGCCCACTGCTGTCACTACTTTAAAATGGACAGTGAGTGAACATAAAAAGCATTACAATACTCCACCTATTTGTTTGTTTGCCCTCAGATGAAAGTATGAAATATGACAACACTATATGACACTGGATGAGGGCTGACGAGCAACATCTTGCTAATGTGTTGCTCTAATCTGACCAATAATACAAAGCATTTCCTTCCTCTGCTTTTGAAGTACTTATTTTAAAAGGGCACATATCATGAAAAACTCGGCTATTTACAGAAGAAATCAATATTTTGACACAAAAACGTTCCGTCAAAGTCCCACATCAGAGCTGTGCCCATAGCAACGGCCTGTTACACATAGCAACGGTCTGTTATAGAGAAATTACAGATCAACAGTGGATAAGTGCTCTCCACATATTTGTTTCATTTCCATCTTCAATGGAAAGTTACAGAATAAAGGGACGCTAATGAATAAATCTGATGTCCGTGCAAGGATGAATTACAGATGATGAAACATAAACACAAACATACATGTCAACCAATGCAAAGCCTTAGACTGATAATGCATGTGTGTGTGTGTGAGAGTGATGATTTGTACCTGGAGACTGCCAGTCAGTCATGCAGAGCTGCTGAGCCCAGACTGAGAGAAAAACAACACTGTTAACATGCGCATCACGTTACAGAGAAGACAAGCCGGCTGTGTCATGAGACTCTCCTTCAGTGCACAGTAAGATGACCTCCATAACACATGATGACATAGGGTATCATCATATGAATTATTGGAAGGCTGCATAATAAATGCTGATCGGTACCTCAATGATGGGCAAACGTAAAAAGCAATTTAGTTTCATTAGTTTCTATAGTTTCAATTATTCATGATAATAAGAGATATATATTTAAAATGTTGGAATATTTGGTAGTCACATATCTTCGTTATAGAATTTATGGGGTCTGTTTTATAAATCAATATGATAAGTATCATTATCATGTCTGCCATCTTATCTGTAACAGTCTCATGATCACTCTGGGAGGGAAACCGGTGACGGACTGGAGGAATGAGAAAGGTTGAGGAGGAGGAGGAGGAGGAGGAGGAGGAGGAGGAGGAGTGGGGGCTTTGTGTCGAACTGTGTCATGTCTTCTCTCTAAAATTGTGAAGAAGCTCCTTCACATAGAGGTGTTCATCTCAACACACGTGAATAATACACAGAGTCTGGACAGATTGCCAAGTTGTGTGACGAGGATGACACCATGACTCCTGCATGGGTATGGAAGTTTTTATTGGACTTTATTAGTTGTAATCCACAGAAGACAATCCACAAATGTGTACTATTATTTCCAAATATTTCACTATCCACAAACATGTATTTTTGTATTTCTGTGTTGTAAAGTCACATCCACAAAAATAAAGGGCGATTTGCAAATACGCATAACTTACTCTGTAAATATGTATTTTTAGGTTTACATGTAAAATGATATATACACATTTGTGCATCCATTTGTAAACGTGGAATGAAATTTGCGCATTTGCAGATCGCTTCCTGTGGATTTATGGGCCCATAGTCCGTCTTCGGTCTACGGTCGGACAAGATGAAATCAACTCAAATTATAATTATTAACAGATCCCAGAGTCGAGGCTTAATTAGATTAGTGTTGTGGTTCCATCTTTCATAGCTCCCTCATTAACACAGAGCCAATGGAGACAGAAACCTGAGTTTATTATGCGGCCGCATGGTGCTAGACACATTAAACACCACTAACTCACACTCACACAGATTAGCGATTCTGTATGTGTGTTTGCAGGACAAATCAAAGCTGGAAAAAACACATTCACTACAGGTAATTATAGCAATACTAATCTCCTTAAATTGCTGTAATCGGATCTGTCACATAGATACAAATATATTCTAATCCCACTTTATGAAGGGGGAGATTCCAACAGGTGAAATTAATTTAGATCTGATTTGCAATTTGACTTTGCTGGGTTGGACTTTTCCCAGAGCTTAAATTGGCATCCTATAATCAACCACATGAAGTATATAAGATGGAGTACTTCAAACTAAGATGATCAAATATTGAGCTTGTGACCATACAGGTGTTATGAGGGACATATTTATATGGAGGGACAGAGATTTGGGGGGTTTAGGATGCTCCAACCCTCTGTCCACTGATGGGAATGATTAACCTTGAGGTAACAGAAACATGCACAGACAGCAAGTCACCTTCTGGCAAACATCTGAGTAAGCCTGCAGGGCTGGAAGCATCAACCATCAGGTACAATCATATAGATCCATATCGTTTGGATAGATTCACCTTCCACATGACTGTTGCCATAGAAACAACTGTGCGGAACATGTCACTGTTTGCAAGTTTACATGCAAACTACTCCATCTGGTCACCATAGCAAAAACCTGTGAGTCTTCTAGCATGATGACAGACGGACAGACAGACGGCTCTCGGTCCACATGTGTCACATCAGTTGAACAAAAAGATGTTGACGACGGTAGAAACAGGAAACCACGGACAAACTGACAAACAGATGGACTTAACTGCGTAACAATAGACACATAATGATATAAATGAACGCTTAGAAAGGCAGACTTGGATGTTCTCAGAATTTAAAGGTCCCATGTTATGCTAATTTTCAGGTTCATACTTGTATTTTATGTTTCTACTAGAACATGTTTACATGCTATAATGTTAAAAAAAAACTTTATTATCCTCATACTGTCTGCCTGAATATGCTCTGTCTGAAATGCTCCGTTTTAGCACATTGCAATGGAATTGCAATGAAATTGCGTTGCTGCGCAAAAGATTGGGTCCATGTTTTCGTCCTGTGAGCTGATGTCATTCACATACACTGCAACCGGAACTAAACTGGGACACATTTACAATGTTTACGTTTAAAACTGAAATGGTCTAAGTATTGTAGATTTGTGACATCACAAAGAGACAGAAATCCTGACAGCTTGTTTCAAAGGCACAGTTTCTGAATACGAGGTGAGAGTATTTCTCTGTGGATTGAACGTTTCGATACTTTCACAGAATTTATAAAGCACTTTAACCTGCTTTACAACAAAAAAGACATGACAATCTCACTTTTTACTATATGGGACCTTTAAATGTTAAAACATCTGCCTGTGTCTACTGCAAATTCTAGCAACGTCAAAACCGGCTATTGCTGCCATGTTTAAGTGTTACTGTGGCAAAACATTTTATAGTTCTGAAATATGGCCAGCATTAGCAAAAACCGAACAACACTATTTCACCACTACTCATCAATTCATGAGGACTCTTTTAATCTTCCTGCTGAATTTGTTTTTCTTCATCTTAAAAAGGTTCATTCATTCTTATACAGTAAGTCTTGATGGAAAACACACACATTTTTGGTGACACTTCAAAGCAACCAGTCCTTAGGGGATTGTAAAACTACAGTACTAGCAAACCACAGGAGAGAACTCTGGATGATCATCATCATCTTCATCACCATCTAGGTGTGCCAAATTGGCAAGACATCCCATTGAGAGAAGAAGAGTCAAAACCACATTTTGAGTAAAAAGGGACAAAAATAGAAATTCACAGTATGATAATGATACCCTGCTCCTCATTAAAGAAGAGGTTAGACGACCGCTGGGACATTAATGCACAGATCATTGAAACCAGTTTAACCACCAGCTGTTTTTGACTGAAATATAAAGCAGTTACTCATTTCACATGAGCTTTCTAGATCAGATGCAGCTCCAGATGTGGATAAAAGATCAACTAACTGTCCCTGATCGCCACAGAGAACATCTCTACCTAGTTTTACTGCAGCCCAAATCTACTGTACATGTCTGCTGAGCCTGGGGACAATATTCCAGTCTGGCAGAACCTCTAATGTCCTCATCTGCCAACACATTAGGAAAAAACTGCAACCTCCACATCAGATTAAAGCTTGAATGACTGGCCAGCCTCAGCTGCGCCATTGTGCAGCATGCAAGAGTGTCTATGCTGAGTGTGTGTGTGTGGACACGCACGTGTGGTGACTAAAGCCTGCTCTAACCTACATTCAGGGCGATGGCAGGCAGCAGCAGGGAAGTGGGTCTGTGGAGCACACCAAGCACAAGAAAATACACTGCAGCCAGACACGTGCTGCTGGGCTCAGATGGGCCGGCAGGAACAGACACAGTCAAACTGAGGGAGGGACTTCACGGTGGCAGTGTGGCTGAGCTGAATATTTGCTGGAGAACAGAGATGAGCATGTTCTCATGAGCAAAAACCAAATGAGAAAAATACTGGCACCAGAACATGAGCGGATTTGCAGATAACTTGCTGCTGAACATGAACAAACATTTAGAGAGTTTAAATAGATAAAGATTTGTCGCAAGTCCAGTGGCCTAATGAAACTGGCAAACACAAGTCAAAACCCATGTGAAGTGGGGAAATGTTAGCTTAGCCTTCTTTGCTGCTTGTAAACTAAGCAAAATGCATCAAAGTTCAATTCTCTGGTGCCAGTGGTGGATTATCTCAGCTTTTCTCTTTCACAGCTGTTCCTGTTCTAATCAGTGTCATATACAGTATATTTGTGGGCTATATTCTATCAAGTCAAGTCAAGTCAATTTGATTTGTATATCCCAAAATCTCCTTTACAATCTGTACAGGATACGACGCAACCTCTTCTCCACGCCAAACAGATAGAGCCCAAGCAACACAACCTCGTCTCGACGCAAAACAAGTAGAGCCAGAGAAACACGTCCTCCTCTCCACGCCAAACGGATAGAGCCCAAGCAACACAACCTCCTCTTCACGCCAGATAGGTAGAGCCAGAGCAACACAACCTCCTCTCCATGCCAACCAGATAGAGCCAGAGCAACACGACCTCCTCTCCACGCCAGATGGATAGAGCCAGAGCAACACGACCTCCTCTCCACACCAGATAGATAGAGCCAGAGCAACACGACCACCTCGCCATGCCAAATAGATAGAGCCATAGCTAGAGAAACACGACCTCCTCTCCTCACTGAACAGAATTCTGATTATCCAAGAAGGGCCCGGCAGTGGATCATGTTCTTGACGTTAGCCTCCTACAATATGCGCTCATAAAAAACCACAACACTAGCAGCCTTATTGATGTGTTCAAATGTTCAGCTGTAGTTCACTGCCTTATTCTGAGTTGAGTGGTGGCTACAGAGCTAACGCAGCAGCTTAAGCAACACTAACATTGAGCATGAAACGTCACTCTATGCCAACATAATCGTGTCTTGTTAGCTTGGCAGGTTAAGCCCAAAGAGAGGTATTTACAATGACATCCTCTCTGTCTCACTGTCCATTATAATAGCACTTTAAAATGCATCAAAGCTCGTCTGCCACAGAAACAATCCATGTTCAGAGGAACACAGTAGTATGATGCTTAGTGCAGTAGGCTGTATACCTCCTGTATAACATAAATAAACGGCAGTAACAGTGAGGACAGACTCCCTGACATACTTAGAAGTTACAAGCCTTCCACAAATAGAGAGCCCTCTTTTAACGGTTGAATAAGTAAAAGCCAGATGCGTCTATTTCTGGTTTGTGTATGTGTGTGAGTCACGTGGTTGGTCCCCTCTAAGCGTGGGTATCACGGCTAAAAGGAGCCTGCAGCCACGACTATTCATCACGCCAAGCACTCGTGCAGAAAGCCTCCTTACACACACACACACACACACACACACACATTGAGATTCATGTACACACACTTGTGTTAAGACAACTGACAGCCCTATTGTAACCCTATAGAGCCGTGGCGGCTGTGGTAGCCGGCATACACAATATACTGAAAGCTCCCACAGTGGTGGAGAGATGGAGGCAACAATGGCCGCCAACACCACGCAGGAAAACAGGAGGAGCCGGATGAGGCGGTGTGAGAGGGTGAAGTGGCCTTTCAGCCTCATCTGGGGTCAGTCTTGCCATCCCATCACTAAAGATGGTAAAGATGATAAAAAATGGCCAAGAAAGCAATCCTTACAGTCTAAAACATTCAAAGGCAACCTCACCCAACAGATGAAGTGGAAAAGGAGGAAGACGGATTGAAAAGAGGGATAAAGTAATATGGAAAAGGGGGATTGGTAGACAATATACATATAAAATAAGCATTTTATTGTGTTATGGCAGACAGATCCACGAGACACAGACAAGTATTTTTTTTGGTAGCATCCCACTTAAACCCTGTATCTACAGAGGATGAGGACATGATGAAGACTGAGTAAGAAGATGGAAAAACAGATGGATGGATGGATGAGCAGGTTAGTGTAAAACTGTGGAAAATCAGAACCTTCTCTGGGATTTCTAAAAGCTCTATTGAGGATGGGATGGGGGTCACAGACACACTGTGGTGATCAACTTGTTGGCCTGAAACGTGTGTTGATCAAGTAGTGGAAAGATGGATTTGGTGAAAGGGTTAAACTACTGATGGCTGGATGATGGGAGGGCATGGAGGCCGGTGGCATATCCAGACCTGCGTGGAAGACCACGGTGTTCTTCCTGCATCCCGACAACAGCTGAAGGTTTCGGAAAAGTCCTTTGGCCGTCAGCTTCACGTGGAAGTTGGACAGCGACAGTCTGGGAGACCATAACATTGTCTCTGTTTGTCCTCCAACACTCTCAAGGATTTGATTTAGACCGGTGATGTTTCTAGTCTGGATCTCTGTCTTTCTGTGTCTGAACTTTGTCTGTTCCTCCACACTCTCAGTCCGAGCTGCAGGAAATATCAACCCAGCTTTTTTTTGCTTCTTGTGGTCCAAATTCCAGTTTACTGTTGTTCCCTATTTCAGGAAATGATTTCCTTGTTATTATAACGATCCCAAAAGCATTTTTGTACAAGAATAATTTGAAATGCACAGTAATTTCTTCAAACTGAGGGCTCAACTCTTCAGACGAGTAAAAAATGTTCCTCTTTTCGAGAAGTAAGTGAAAATAATTCCATGTGAAAAAGAAAAAAACAATTTAGAGATTGTTGCTGCTGGAATTTGTGCCTTGCATCTCCACGACAGCCACGTGGCGATCAGGAAAAAAACGACAATTTGAATTTAAAAGGGACAATTTTGATCGGTACAAAGGGAAATACTAGAAGCATTCAAAAAAAACAAAGAAGAAAAAAAAAAAGGGGAGTCCGTTAAGCTGCGAGCTGCCCTTCATCCATTCAGAGCCAAAGAGTCGCCACCGCAAAAAAATGAAAACCGAAGGAGAGCTGGTTCCTGTAGCTCGGCCAATAGCAAAAGAGAAAATGGCGCCAAAAATAGCTTTGTGCTCCACCGTCGTCCAGGTGGTCGTGAATTATCCAACGATAAAAGATGGAGAGAACGAGAGAGGCAGGGAGGAGAGAAATCCTCGGTGATGATCAGTAGTCCATCTCTGCTGTTATACACGCAAAACACACAGCGATCCGTCCCACTGAGGTGTGTGTGTGTGTGTGTGTGTGTGCGTGTGTGTGTACTGCTTTCACACGCTGCTGGGTGGTTGGACAAAGACGAGCATCTATACACTCCCTCTATTTTACACACACACACACACACACACAGAGAGGGAGAGGGAGGGATGCTGCAGGGGAGGAGGGGGAGGGGGAGTGGGTGGGATTTGAATAATCTGTCTCTACTGCTCCCTCCCTCCCTCTCTCTCTCCCTCCCTCCCTCCATCACTATTTTCTCAGGTCTCTCGTCCTCTCTCGTCCTCCATCTGAATGAGACAAAGTGTCAGAGATGAATCATGTCAGGTTGGATTTGATGAAAGGACCAAGAAGGCGGGAGGAGCCTCACTCTCTCACGTCTGTGTCTCTTCATCTCTCAGTGGCAGCGCCATATTAAAACTATTCAGCCAAACAGAGATGTCTTCGTTTTACACATACGTACTACGTATATGTGCAGCTTAGTTTTGCAATCCAGCTATGTTTTCAAAATGACAGAAAAAAGAAGGTTGAGATTAAAGTTGATTACTGCCTGCTGCAGAGGGAGATTACATCCCAGCTAAAAGTAATTCAGTCTAATACAGCCAGGGTCTGAAATTAACTTTTGTCACTTCCTGCCACTGTGGCAGACGAGTATTTTTTTTTGTCTGCCGCTCAGAAATGTAATCTGCCACTTATGAAATCTCTGCGCTAAATGAAGGAATAACATTTTAGATCTGAAGTCATTCAATGTTCGATATATTTAACATAAAAAACATTATATACATGGTAAATTACAGTGTTCAAATTACACCTTGGAGGGTGGGTAGTATTCACAGTACTGTACTTTTTTTTATCTATTAGTGTTATCTATAGTGGTTATTTGCATAAAAACACAAAATTCAAATGATTATGAATATTTAAATATTTGCTTTGATTAAAAAAAATCTTAGCAAGCTGCTTAGAGCGAGTGTTATGAAGTTAAACAGGTCATAATTCTCTATTATCTATTTTATATTACTGTGAAAACATCTCCTGCAAACAACTGGATTTATTCAAGTTTCTCGCCAAAAACGTAATTTTACGAGATTACATTTGAACACATCATGATAACGTTGTAATTTACCTTCGCCTAATAGTCCTTTTTCCTGAGCAGACTTTTAACGCCTCATAATAATAACTCAATGGAACCTCCTTTAACATTAGTAGCTCCATTATTTATCGAAGCAGGACTGTGCTGCCTACTTGCTGATGGCAGTGGCGGGTGATTTCACCTAATTTCAGACCCTGGATACAACAGTCCTACAATGAATCCTACCTTCATGAAGATATCAGAGAGGTGTTGGTTCAACTTTAAGGAGTCTTTTTAGAGGAAGTGTGTGGTGCTTTTCGATTGTATTACATTATGCTGACTGGTTTTTCTGATAATGTCCAGCCCATTTATATCAATGAGGGTAAACTGTATTAACTAAACATCTCTCATTATAATGTAAAACAGCATGGTACGCTCCTCAACACTTCTCTGAAACAGTTAACAAAAAACTCAAACACTTTCTATGAAGACCATATCTATAGCACATTATGAGGGCATTCATAATAAATTATAATGCATTCATAATGCTTCATGATTACACTCATAAACAAACATAATGTGTTCTGATGCACTATATCAACAGTCATGAAATAAAACCAATATACACACACATATACACACACACACACACACATATACACACACACACACACATATACATATATATATACATATATATATATATATATACATATATATATATATATACATATATATACATATATACATATATATATATATATATATACATATATATACATATATATATATA